>JAULJZ010174154.1:0-23730 GCA_032270985.1 Heliamphora pulchella
GTACTCCATGCTTTAATGAATTGTACCTTATGCTATACCATGCTTAGATGCCATGCTATATATCGTTGTACATAAAAAGCATGTTGTACATCATGAGCATAACCATAGTTGCATCTTGGCTTATTGGAGTCCCTTTTTGTACCTGTCATTGTGGGTTGGGTTATGTGAAAATCATTTATTCTTTGGTCTTGAATCTAGAGCGTCACTGGTTGTCAATTTTAAAAATAAATTGGGAGAATGTTTATTATGAAAGGGGTTAGGTATCATGGGTTTGTCATTAGCCTTTTAATATCGGTAATTTAAACTTTGGGTTGATGCCAACCGAGCATTCGTGTTCTTAAGGTGGGATGTGCGTGCATTTTGGTTGGCCAGGGTTAAGGAATAAGGATGTTATTGGCCCGCCCCCACGCCGTTTCCATTGAGTAAAATGGCTGACGCATGAAGCCAAGGCGAGCAATTATCTTTCGCAACGAGGCGATGATAGGTTTGGTGATCAAATTCCCATAAAGTCTACTCTAAAATTTTCGGCGTGGAATTAATGTTACGGTTTTGGATGTATATCGGGTTGGACATTTGTATCGTATTCATTTGCATCACGCACCTGTATACTTGTTCATATATATTCTTGTCTCGCCATAATTGTCAGATTTGTCTGTCTCCTCGACTATAATTTGAACCAGGTGTTATATGACATGCATTGTAGAATATTTTGCGGTAAGTTTGATTAGAAGGTTTAGGGAGTTTGCTTCTGGACTTTGGCTCATGGCAATCGTGCCACAGTTAAATCTTTTGTGAAACTATAATCGTTATGTAATTTGAACAGTTCTGAACTCTAAATGGTGTAGTACTTATTATATGTAACTATGAATGAATGATTAGAATATTCTTCTTAAATATACTTATGTATGTCCCGACGTGCCCGAAAGACGAGGCATCACACCATGCATTGATCCATGAACATGCATGTATCTTTATCAATTCTAATCAATAGTTCAGTTACAAAGGACTTCAAGATGAAGAGAGGGATTAAGCAGGCTAGAGATCCATTGTCACCATTCCTATTTGATGTGGCAGTTGAAGGCCTAAATATCCTTGTTCAAAGAGCCAGGCAACAAGGTATGTTAAAAGGGGTCAAGCCTAGGAAGAGAGGATAGTGGATATCACATCTACAGTTTGCAGATAACATCATATTTTTAGTGAAAATGATGATGATGATGAATTACTAAATATCAAGGGATTGTTGAGGTGTTTTGAAATGATTTCAGGGTTGAACGTGAATTTTCATAAGAGTAACATTTGTGGTATCTAGGTGAAGGAGGAGAAAGTCCATGCTATGGCGGCAAGTTAAAGGTGTAAGGTATGAGATTTACCAATTAAATAGTTGGGATTACCCTTTGGAGGCAACTTTAAATACTTAGGAATACCCCTTGGAGCCAACTCTAGGAGACCGAGCACTTGGGAGCTGTCGACAAAATGACGAGAAAATTGAAAGCTGGAAAAGGAAGTACCTTTCAATGGATGGGAGCCTAACCCTCCTCCAAGCTTTCCTATCTAATTTGCCTATTTACTACATGTCCCTGTTCAGAATGTCATCTAAAGCCAGAGACCAAATTAATTGAGAGGATCTGAAGAAAGTTTCTTTGCGGGGAGGAGGATGAAAAGAGGAAGTGCCATTGGTTTAGCTGAAAGAAGGTAACTGCAAGTAATCTGGTGGCTTGGGGGTGACACCTCTAGGTCCTAAGAATGCTGCTCTGTTGGCCAAATGGTGGTAGAGATTTGGGAAGGAAAGAAAACTTTGTAGAGAAGGGTAATTTGCAATAAGTATAATGTTAGCATGGAAAACTCGACACCTATTTTGCAAGAACCATCTAAAGCTTTAGCTTTATGAACATATGCTGTATCATTGGGAGAGGAAGGGGAACCATGGGAAGCTGGGAACATTCTAGGAAGTAACTTATTTGTGAAAGTTGGTAATGGGTAATCTATTAAGGTTCTGGTTAGATGTTTGGATGGGATCCCTCCCCCTAAATGCAGCCTATCTAGATTGTTTAATCTAGCAACTAAAAAGTTTATCCAACAAACCTAAAAACTATGTTAGAATAGTCCCAAGTTTATATTGTGGGGAAACCTTAAAACTATGTTAGAATAGTCCCAAGTCTATATCGTGGGGGAAAGAAGGGGTATTTAGAAGACCCCTATTCATTTCGGAGCAAGAGCAATGGCTAGAGATCCTAGGCTTACTAAGACAAGCTAGCTAAGAATCTTCAAGGGAAGACACAATCATGTGGAAAGGGGAAAAAACCTCCCCTTCATTGTTAAATCACTCTGTTCAAAGGCTTAAAAGAGGTTAGGGGTGACAAACAATCCTATAAAATTCATTTTGAGCAAACCTGCCCCACCCAAATGTAACTTGTTTTGTTGGCAAGTATTACTCAATAGATATTCAACCAAGAATCTCCTACTAAGAAGGAAAGTTATCTTGTCTTTATCGAACTTGGAGCGTGTTATTTGCAGAGATACGATTAAAGGACCAGATCATCTGTTTGTTGAATGCTACTATTCATGGCAGGTATGGCCAAATGCATTGGTGGGGAATTAGTTGGGTAGTTATTGATAATTTTAAAGATAAATTTCCTTAGATGGTGGTCTGGGGCATCATACGAGGGAATTAAAAGAAGATCTGGGCTGGTATTGTTCTAGCAGGCATTTGGTTCATTTGGCTAGCCAGGAATAAAGCCATTTTCAGAGATAAGCAGATGGAATGGGAGATAATCAAAGTTAGAGCAGCCATTTGGATGAAGGCAAAGTGTGATAGAAAGGATTTTTCTGTGAGAAAAGTGCTTTATAATATAAAGGCAGTGTGTAGCTTGAGTTGAAGGGCATGTGTGACAGTTGCCAAATGGGGGCCCTGTTTTGTTGCATGTAATTGCCTAGTAGCTGCTAGTATAGGGGAAAAGAGTGTAGAACTGAACATAGTTTGATGATGGACTGATAGTTTTTTCTTTGCCGAGGATGGTTGATTCCTTGTCAACCAACTTCTATTTTGTATTCTCAACAAGGACATGCGCATCTGTCGTGAAACATCTCCTTAGATGCTAACTTTGCTGGTTATCAAATTATATTTGTAAAATCCTTTTGCTTTTCTGGCCCCAAATAAATATGCTTACACTTTTAACTATTAATCGCCAGCATCCCTCAAATTTAGACTCATGTTCTTACAGTCCTTGCAGCATCTATTACCACCCCTAACAACAGTGGCAAGTAGGACAGAATAGAAAGAAAAATAGATCATACTTTAATTTAGGAGAAATTATTGTATGGATAGGGAATACCATGTCGCTGATGTACGACATGTGTTTTTTTAATTTGAATTCATATTGATATGTTATAACTATTTTCTTTTAATATAAGATTAATTCTTAAAATTATGAATACATGACACTCATGTATTCGTTGAGCACACCACATCAGCACACTGACGTAGCGTTTCTTACCAACTGAATAATTTCTCCTAATTTAGGGTCGGGGGAGAGGGAGATTAATAATTACAAGTAAAGGTTTCCTAAGTTACAAGTAAGAAAAATGAGAAGCTAATCTTAAACTTGTGACGATGTTTTTAAATGAATGTGTAGTAATTTTATCTTAAACGTGGGAAGATATTTCTAAATTAATTGTGTAGTAATTTTATGGTCCAAGCCCTAAGTTTACCTGACATTATAATTTATCCACTTTCATCGTCTTTATCGTCCCGATTAGTAATTAGCTTAAAAATTAACTTATTTGTTTTTTTTAAGTCAAAAGCTTGTTTGATTGAAAGTATACAATTTGGTAAATTAGTTTTTTAGTTAACCATTTTGAAATTGGTTAATTATACAAAAAAAATTATTTCTTTTATGTTTTGTTCAATTTGGATAATAATTTTTTTATACTATTAATTATAACTATTATATATAATTTATTATCGACAAAAAATGCATTAATAAGAAATAAATGAAATCACATTAATAAAAAAGGGCCTAAGGAAAAAAAAACTCATCAATGTAAGAAGAAATAGACTCCAACTAGGTTAGAACATTCATCACTCGCCTATCACGTGCAAATCAATGCCCAAGCACGGCCAGGTTCAACTATGAAATCAAAAATACATCAAAACTACACTAATTCGGGAAGAAGTCAAACTATTATATATGATTGGTATTAGTAGTTAATAATAAATTATTACATAGAAATATTATTATCTTTTTGGATGGCTTCATTTTAAGTAAAAATCCCATTTTGAGATCTCCATATGATTATAAATATCAATTGCTACGTATTAGTCAATAAGTAACAGAATTTGGCCTTTAATGACAATAGAGGCCAACACGAATTGTGGCCATTTATCGATTAACATTTATCAATATCATATCAATAGATAAATGGCCACGTCATTGATAACAACATGTATTATGATACCATAGTTTAAAATTATGTGGTGACTAACTGATCAACACGAACATAATTAAAAGAAATAAGAGTCGATTGACATTTAAATAAATTAAAAGATTACAGTTAACGGACGGTTGAACTTGAAACTTAAAAGTTAAACTAACCTTGGGCTCATATTCTTCAAGCTCCTCACTTAACAGAAGTGACCCAAAGATCTTGCCATTATTTGATTTTGTAGATTTTTTTTATTAAACTTTTTTCATCATTTAATCAAACTATTATATTTTTTAAACTCTTCTTATTGAGACGAATTGAAAAAGTAAAAAAATTTAATTAAAATATAAAAAAAATTCAGAAAAAATAAAAATAAGTAAAAATAAGCTAATAAGTCAAATTGTATATTGTTTGAGCTAAAATAAGCTCAAATAAGCTAAAAAGCAGCATTTGTCCAAACAGGGCCAAAGTCTAGCCCATACCTTTAAGGGAAAGACTCCAAAGTCTAGCCCATACTTTAAAGGAAAGACTTCTCCCATTCACCTTTTGCAAGAATCTTTTGGAGTTGGTTTTGTGGCACCAATAAGAAGATATATTCAATCCCATAACTTATAGATATGCATTCAATGATCAAATGAGCCATGCTGGTAGTTAATCTTTGAAAAACAAGACACATTAACCCCAAATATGTGTATATATATAGGTCATGTTTGGGCAAAATTTTGATTTTTTGTTTTTGTTTTTTTGTTTTGAATTTTTTTCATCTTTTAAATAATTTTTTTAAAATTTTTTTGAATCGTCTTTAATTAGATGAAGTAAGAAGTAAAAATATTAATTAAAAGATAAAATCCCTTCACTAAAGATGAAAATAAATAACATAAAATTTAGCTTATTAGCTTATTTTTGTTTTAGTTTTTTTTAATATTTTGATTAAAATTTCATATTTTCTAGCTTATCTCGATGAGAAGGATTAAAAAGTGTAATAATTTGATTAAACGATAAAAAAATTCACTAAAAATAAAAATAAGTAAAATAAATAAATAGATAAGCACTGGATCATTACAATTTTTCTAACTGGTTAGAAATAAGTTTAATTTTGAATAGCTTCTACTAGCAATATCATTAATGAAGTGGTGCAAGTATGTAACCTTCCAATTGTATCCCTACACTTTTTATAAACCGGAAAGCTATTCCTTACGAAGCAATTCTACTGAAATTTTTTATCAAATTTTAGTCCAAGTATTCCTATGTTTCGATTATGGCCGTAAGATTTTATGTATTGTGTTTTTTTAATATATTTTTATAATAAAATCGTTTATTTTGTCATATTTATTAATTTTATTACTAACATAAAAAATTAAATTAATTCAATATTTATAACTACATGATTTAATTGTTTTTGTCTATCATTATTTTTTGTAAACTTATTTTACCATTCATTTATATTTCAACAAATGTGATCTACTCACAAAACTATTAATGTCTAATTAATTTAATTTTTATAAAAATAATTTACTTAATAAATATTATATAATAAATAGTTTCAATCATAAAAATATATAAAAAAACGACCGAAATAATAAATTAATTCAATTCGAAGTAAAAAACAGTGAGAACATTCTCAGTGTCAACAACTATGAGAATATTTTCACTGTTCTCAGTGTCAACAACAGTAAGAACATTCTCACTGGTGTGTGCGAGAGAACATTCTCACTGGTTCAGTTTTTGAGATTTCGTCGTTTGTTTGCAAGAATTCGAATTCTCACCTCTTGAATAAGAATGTCATATAAACTATAAACCATTGCCAGTTCTTGCCGCTTGGAAAAATTTAGTGTTATTATTCTCTTCGAGCATTCAACAACTATGGGATAGAAGTTGAGAGACGCATTGTATTTTAGTTTTGATTGAAGAGTTATATAGTAAGTTCTAGCATTCTAGCATTTATGGTTGTACAATATTGATCAATTTATTAAGTACATCTCTTTTTGGATATAAAACAATACTTTTCTAATTGTGATCAATTTACAATGTGCATTTTCTTTTTTGATAAAGTTGTGCTTTTTTGATATGTTATCTATATAATTCTTGACAAATTTTACGTAATGAACGGATTCAATCATAAAAATATGTTCAAAAACTAATTCCAAAAAAAGCACATCACCGCCGCATAACTTTACCTTAAGTCTTCCCTGATCTCTCCTATTCATATTCACGCTCTTTCTCCAGTCAAATTTTCAGTCAAATTATTCGGTAAGTCAAATCTTTCAGTCAAATTATTCGGTAAGTGTAGCATAGTCCTTTTATAAATAAATGTTTTTCACATGAGTTTTACTGTACACACTTGATCTTTCTTAAAACTTGTATTATCTATCAAATATTCTTTGAGATATTCTAAAAATTCTTCAAAAATCAATAACAAACTCACTTAAATGGGGGCAAATATCGTCTTGGATTTATCGTGATTGGAAGTCTTAAGTATATATATGGAGAGAGAGAGAGAGAGAGAGAGAGAGAGAGATCAGTTCCATGGCTCCTGTTTGTGGCTGAATGGAGGGAGCAAGTCTTGCAATGAGCCATAGTCTGGAAGTTGAAGCTGCTGGTGGTGGGGATGAAGGTGTTGAATCTGTTGATAGTAGAGGGAGCTTGGGTAGTACTGCTGACCTTGTTGGTTACCCGGACCAGCTGGAGGAAGCATCTGAGCCAGGAGTTCCTGGGGAAAGCAGCTGGGACCCAATCCCACTGGCGTCGACGCCATGAGGGAAGGCGAAAACATTCCGGCGTTCCCCCGGAGCGTCGCCGGACTGTGGTGGTCGTGCTGGCCTTCATATGTGGTGATCACAACCGACGGGTCTTGATAAGATCTTTCCACTCGTTTCTTCACGGTGCACTTCTGGCTGGTGCACCTATAATAACTCCTGGAAAGACAAAACATGGCTTATCCTTATTTTTTGGGACATGACATGATTCTGTTGGAATTTTTTTTATTTTTTGAGAATGTTTGAACTAATTTATGTATACTTTAATTAATTTTTAAAAAATCAATCTCATTATCTACTAATAGAAATCTAATTAAAGCCAATACAAAACTTCAACTAACACGATTTTGTTAGATAAACTTCCCCATTATTTGGAGTGTAATAGATAACCACTTCCGTCATGTTTACATGAATGACTAAGTTTATAACATCAATAATGTATTTCAATTGTTTTTATGCAAATTATTATGAATGAAATATAATAGTGTAATGTATTATGAGTAGAACAGTGTTTGATGGAGAGTATGATAATTTGTGAATAAATAGTTCATTGTTTGGTTTAATATTATTCATGTGGGAATAAAAATAATATTCAACATAAATACCCTTAAATAATTTCTGTGTTTCATAGAGTTGTTATGTGATTGTAAAGATAATTTGGTCTTTTACCCATTTACCCTACCAAGCTATAGCTTTTGAATTTGTTTGTTATTCCACATATGATTGAATATGATAAGAGAAATTAGTAATATTTCTGACCCATTTATAATGACAGAAAATAATTCGAAATCTGATACTAATAATCCCTCATTTATTGGATTATTAGTTCAAGTCTTATAATACAAAATAGGACTCTCATTACCAAGTCGACAAAATTATTTTGACAAGTCATCCAGGTCCCTTAGTCTAATCCTTTCTCCTCTAATCCCTCACAACAAATAAGGCCTTTTAGCATTAAACTCACTATTCTCATAGAACATTCCGATTTTTTTTTTTTTGCTTTTGTCTTTCATTAATCTTGCGTAGAATTTATTATAATCCTAATTCATTCGGACCTATTATAAAGTTGTCCAATCCAACCCCGCAATACCCCCGACCACACATGGCTTTAATATACATACATGAGTGATCTCTTTAATTAACGACAAAAGGTTTTAAATTAGATACAAGATTTCTACATAATTTCATAGTAGAGTAGTTCCCACCACATATTAACAAAAAAAACTACGTGCTAAAAATTTTTAAAAAATTGCACAATGATAGAATTTGAAAAAATTACACATTATAGATCTAAAAAGCAACTGTATGCGAGATGTTAGATAAATTTCAAATTGCTTACTCTAGGTCTGTATGTATGTATGTGTGTGTGTGTGTGTATATATATATATATATATATATATATGTTGAAAAACATTGGCACAATATGAGTCGAACAAAGTGACCTTCCTTTGGATCCGAACTAAATCAAGGTAGAACTGAGTACTTTCTACCGAACTCGTGTAGTTTGGTGCTAAGAACTGCTAATTTTTCTTGCAAAGACAAAAACACTATTAGTGTTTTTCAGCCACGATTGACTGAGAAACATTCCGACGTTCAAATTAAATTTTTTTCTGAGATGCGTTGCATGGACGAATTAGCAGTTCTCGGCACCAAACTACACGAGTTCGGTAGAAGGTGCTGAGTTCTACCTCGAATCAGTTTGGACCCACAAGAAGGGTCACTTTCTTCGACCCATATTGTGCCAACACTTTCCAATACACGCGTGCACACACACACTTATATATGTATTGGAAACTCTCTACTTAATAACTTAAGATTTTGGGTTAAATATAAATTTTCAGATATTCAAATTTCGGAAAGGGTCCTTTCATTAATTCCCAAATGACTGAAGGGGTCTCTATTTATATTTTATGATTTTAAGATGATAAGTTTAAATGTCATAATGGTCACATTATGTAGCTTATCCCAAAGATGATACATATAAAAAGTCAACTTAATTGGACATCGATAATTATTTGATGGAAAGATGTTTAGCCTAAATAAATAGACTACAAGTATTGTTTTGAAAATGGACCCTACAATAGTTTTAGGATAAATTTGTTCCGACATCATCAAAGTTCGATTAATTTAAATTTTTGTATAGAGAATATTCTCAATAAGTTTTCTAATATAAATGATTCAACTTATCAAGACAGACAGCACGTGGAAACTATGAAATAAAATTAGAGAGAACTCCATTTATTTGAAAATGGGAAAACTTTAAATCCGGATAAGATCAACAGTACACTAGCATAAATAGTAGGTAGGATGTGATTGAAGATATTATTTGGCATGATTTTCTAGCTAAGCCACAAACTATAATGCAATTAGCTAGGGGTTACTGAAAATTTAATGACATGGTGAAATTTATAGTAATGAATGTCAATCAGTCAAACCAATTACAAGTTACTAAAATCACATTTTTTCAAGAAAATTTGTTATATAAGTGATATTAGTTCATAAAACTTAATTTACAGCAAGAAGGTTAGAGATAATTTATGTAGTTTCAATGTAGTGAACTTATTCCAAGAAATGAAAATCTTTAAATTTTTTATTTTTTTAATTTCCCCCCTTTTCCATTGCATGTGTTGGTAATTCAACAAATGTGTGCGTACCTTGGGAAAGGGCTGTTCTTGACTGCCTTCTGTCCATACTTCCTCCATCTGTATCCATCTTCAAGATTATCGATCTCGCTTTTCGTCATGAAGGCGAATCGGGCTTGCCATTGCCTCTTCTCCTCTTTCTTCTTTGGTTTATTCCTGATAGAACCACACTACATAATTAGTTCAAGACTTAAAATTAAAAGTGCAGAACACAATCCATTTTGCTCAACACATAGTAATTAATTTCCTAGGTGATCATTATCATCAGATCAGAAAATTTAATATAATTTAGGGGCTTTCAGCCTTTTATTTGGATCAGCGTACCCCCATTAATAATAATAATAATAATAATAATAATAATAGTAATTGAGTTGAAATCAGATCAAAGGAGATATTCATGGCACAAGTATCCTGGTAATAGACTTTTGAAGGATTCAAAATTCTATCCTTTGGAAAAACATAAACAGTAGAACCCTAATTATATTGATATATAGATCAAAACAAAGAAAGTTCACTCAGAGTCTTGAGTATTAAAATGAGGGTTTTAAATATTGATGGTTATGAATCATATCGATTAGCATGTATTTGGATTTTAGACTTTTAATATCAACATTTACTACTGTATCAGCCAATAATGTCTGATACCAACGATCGTATCACTTATAGTGAATAGTATTACTCAATTTTGAACTTGATTAAAATATTCATTCATCCCACGAATCAACTAAGAAAAATTAAAAACCTACGGTTTTTTCAGCTTGTCGTCACCATCTTGATCTCCTTCTTCGCAACCCTTTAGGTGACGATCTTTTCTACTCTTTCCAGAATCCTTTTCAGCGGCTTCTTCAGTGGAAGAGGAAGAAACAGAAGAATGGGGCGTTAATGGATGTTCACTCGACTCCGCAGCACCGCCACACATTTTCACTTCGGATGATGAACACGACATGTCGAAAGCGGTAGAGAAGGTGTTCTGGTGATCACCGTGATCTGCGGAGCCATGTAAAGAGTCGGTGAAGGTCACGTAAGAGGGATCAAGCCCCTGGAAGTTCTGTTCAGCGGGGACTGGTGGATTGTTCATGGAGTGATTGCCGCGAAAGAAGGAAAAGGCGCTCCCGCTCGCTCCCATATGGTCATGGTAGAAAGGGTTATAATTGTATGGATCTCTATTTTCATCAGACATGAAAGAAGAAAAAGAAGAACAGGAAGAAGAAGTTGGAGGGAGAGAGAGAGAGAGAGAGAGAAATACTGATGAACTCAGTGAGAGTTTCCCTAAAAGCTCAGCTTAGAAAGCAGATTACTATGGACCTAATTGGGGTATGAGAAAAGACAGAGAGCTTGCGAACAGGAAGAAGTTAGAGAGAGAGAGAGAGAGAGAGGAACTTAGGTAAACTGTGAGGTTTCCATAAGAGAAGAAAGAGAGCATTGTTTTTTGTCTTTTGATATGTTTATCTTTGCTATGCTTAGACTTCAAAGAGAAAGACAAAGAGAGAGAGAGAGAGAGAGAGAGAGAGTCCTTGACTGCTTGCTCAAAAGAGAGAGAGAGAGAGAGAGAGAGAGAGAGAGAGAGAGAGAGAGTCCTTGACTGCTTGCTCAAAATTATTGGGACATATGATATTGAGAGAGAGAAGTTGAACACAGTTGTGGAAATGGGATGGATCTTTGGTTGCATAAACTACTTTTCGTTGCCCATCATGTGTTCATGTCATACACTAATTATTAATTATTATTATATTGAAATCAATGAAGACTAATGGGTTTTCGGGCATAATCAATCACATCTAATTTTGTGTTACCGTTTATTAACCAAATCACTAATTGTTGTTGAGTTGAAATCAATTTAAAAAATGGTGAATTTAATTTACTGCATAAATTTCTTGCGTTTTACTTTGTGGTACTATATATAATTGTTAGCAAAGGCCACCTATAAAAGCCATTCATGTTTTGATGATAAGAAACTGCGTGAATATATATATATATATATATATATATTGTTGTCGTAATCTTCTACAAGTGAATCCAAGAGATTTGAAAATGTTGAACTCAAAGCCCTCTATTTCTTTAATTGCGTAGATTTGCAGCATTTGTTTACCACCTCATCCATCTCTTGGAATTGAATAAGAGACCACCATGAGAAAATTATTGACACTTATAAAACATTAATAATATTAGCATCATAAAATTATTTTATTAAATGGTATTTAATAAAATAACCATTTAATAAAATAAGTAAACTACTACTAATAATTTAAACTTAAACATTTTGGACTGTGTTGTTAAACTCTTTATTAAAATTATATATTAGGTCAGTAATCCACTTGGATCGTTACAAATGGTATAAGAGTTAATACTGATTCCTATTTAAGGGTTCCGTAGTAGTGCAGATAGAAGAGTAGAGACTGTAACTAGAAAGGAATAGAGATCTCAAGGTTATAATTTAATAAAAGACAATCATGAGAAAATTATTGATACTTATAAATATTAATAATATTAGCATCATAAAATTATTCTACTAAATTATTATACCAAAAAATGTGTCAAAATCACAAATAATAAAACACTGATTGACACAACTAGTTCTTAAACTAGTTGTTTTTTTTTTTGCATTTTTAATTAGCTAAAAAACTAAATTAAATTAAAAATAAATTGTTTGGCAAATTAATTTTTAAGCTAGTCCTTTTAAAATTAGTCAATTGGATAGAAAGTTATTTTTTTATTCAAATTTTAAATTATTCTTCTTCTATATAATTGATTATAACCTTTATATATAATTGACATTGGTAAAGAGTTATCTTTCTTTTTTTCTTTTTGATCAAAGTAAAGAGTTATCTAACATGAATATTATTGTATATAAGATAGGAATTTGAAAAGATTATTATAGGAATTAGTATTTTGATTTTTGACTTTTTTTGTATTTATTTTTGTTTTTTGATCTATAAATAAACTATGTTGATTTTTTGCATTTTTAGCCAAATACTAAAAAGCTTAGGTTACTAATGATCAACTCTTTAATTAAGTACATCTAAGTTCATGTGAAACAAATTATATCAATGTTTGCGCATAATTATGCTACATCATTTAATATAATAATTTAATAAAATAATTTAATCACCTTAATATTATTATGTAAACATACACATGCACACATATATCGCGAACCACGCCAAAATCGGGGGGTAAATACATACTTGTAATTAAAAATCATTTAATAGATCTTTTATTTCAAAGTGAAAGGTCATGATTCACGCATATCATTCCCTACCGAAATTTAATATTGACCCTATTTGGGCTAAATTGTAGATATTTTGTTTATTTTGGTTTTTTAAAATTTTTGTAATCTTTGATTAAATATTTTTGTTTTTTTTTAAATTGTTTCTATGAGATTAATCAAAAAAATAAAACTTTTTATAAAAAAAATAAAAAAATTTACTAAAGACAAGAATAAGTAATACTAAATGTGGTTTTTGGCTTATTTTTTGTCTTTTTTTATTTTTTTTATATTTTGATCAAAAAATTTTATATTTCTATCTCGTCTAGATGAAAGAAGTCGAAAAGTATAATAATTTAATTAAACAATAAAAAATATTTACTAAAAATAAAAATAAACAAATAAAATAAATAATAAGTAATTATCCCAAAGGGGGCAATTGTGGTTGCCTAACAAATATAGGTCCCATTTGGCATACCTTGTTTATTGGCTTATTTGCTTATTTTACCTTACTATTTATTGATTTGACATTTTTGCTTATTTTTTGTTTATTTTCGTCTTTTTTGAACTTTTTTTATATTTTGATCAAAATTTTTTTCTTTTCCGACTCGTTTCAATGAGAGGAGTCTAAAAAATATAAAAATTTAATTAAATAATAAAAAAAAATTCACTAAAGACGAAAAAATTAACTTCGTCAATTTAATTAAATTTGCTTATAAACAAGTTAGCCAAATGGGGCCATATATTAGTCAATGAATCCATGGTCTCTGATGAGGACCTCATTATGTGAGAATGAGATTGTCATTCGTCAATGAAAAAAAAAAAAGAAAAAAAAAAAAGAAAAAAAGATTGTCATTCGTCAAAGAAGACACTAAAGTTTTTTTAAAAAAATGTATATATTATCAAATTCAACTGCTTTATGTTACCACCTAGTTAAACGTTTGTAATTAGTTTTGATTCTTCATTAAAATCGGAATATATATTAATTTTATTTATTAATTTTTTAAAGAAATAGTATATATCACCGAATTATGTTACCTCCGAATTGGATGCTAGTTTGTGTTTCATATTTACTAAGTGATGGCGAATAATTTTTTTTTAAAAAAAAAGGTTAGAAGAGGAATTTTTGATTTAATAAATAAGACCTATATTTAATATAGAATTCTATGAAAAATAAGAAAATTTATAAATTCTAATTTTCTTTAAACAGAAAAGTGTTTTAGTTTCAAAACTATTTTTCAGTTTTAAAACTAATTTATAAATTTTAAAATTTAAATCTCAGTTTCGAAACTAATTACTCAATTTCAAATGTAATTTTCTTAATTTTAAAATTAAATTCTTGTTTTTAGGTAGATTATAGGTTTAAAAGTAACAAATTTAACCAATACATCATTTCCAACAGATATAAACAGTAAGTAGGTAGTAAAATATTTCCAATATATTAAAACTAATAAAATCTTTACTTTAAAATGCGTTGGAGATTGATTACAATAGAAAATTCTATCCACAAGCTACACGATGCATACACAAGTTACAAAAGAACAAAAAACGAACAATAAATCAATCACAAGAATACAATACATAGATTTATGTGGTTCAGCAAGTTGTGCCTATACTTACGAACTCACACTAACTTTTAACTACAATTTCTAGAAAAGTATAAGAGTAGTGTTTTGGAACAAAACAATATGAGACAACTAGGCCTATATCATGAACAGCCGCAACTCTAGCAGTTTTAAAAATACAATTCCGAAATAGACCGCTTAATCGGTCATCGATTATAATCGATCTATCCATTGATCTCTCTTTGACTGCTTGCAGTATTGCTATAGACCAATCGATCGGTCCCAGACTGATCGATTCGTCTATCAATCATAATTAATCAATCTGTCAATTCGTCTCGGGTAGCTTGCACTATTCATGTAGATCCATCAATCAGTCTCAAGACCAATCGATCCGTCTGTCACACAAATGAATTTTCTTTACATTTCAACAATTTTCACTTGAGGTAAATCCACTCTAAGATTTTTGATACCTGAAAACCGTTGTTACCTCAAAAACAATGAAAGAAACCAGTGTAACCAATCCTCCCATCTTCTAAGCTTGAAGACCAACCGAAGTTGAATAGTCCTTCAGCTTCTCCACTGTCACCTCATTTGTGAATATATCTATAGGATTCTCATTTGTGTGAATCTTCTGCATATCAAATTGTTCCTCTTTCAATTGAGATTGAATAAAGTAATACTCGATGTCGATGTGCTTGGTCCTCGAATGGAATGCTGAGTTCTTTGCCAGATGTATAACACTCTGATTGTCATTGAACAACTGGCACTTATTTTGTTCTTTATCCAGCTTTTTCAAGAAACCTTCAATCCATATCAACTCGTTGCACCCCTTTGTGGCTACTACATACTCTACCTTTATAGTAGAAATAGTCACAATCTTCTACAATCAATATAAATACATATCAGTAGTACTTTTTCTACTATTAATATCCCCTGCTAGGTCTGAATCTACAAAACCTTACAATTGAATTCCCAATCCATCACAACACAAAACATAATTCATAGTACCTCCGACATACCTCAGAATCCACTTTACTGCTTTTCCGTACTCCTTGCATGGATTGGACATATACCTGCTCACAACTCCCACTACACAGGAAATGTTTAACCTAGTACAAGTCATGGTGTATATCAAACTACTTATGATAGACGCGTACGGTACCTTAACCATGTAACTCGTTCTTACTCTATGATAACTCCTTATTCCTTTGAAAGTCTGAAGTGACTTTCTAAATATCTGTTAACTGGCTTAACATCATCTATGTTGAACTATTGTATGACTTTCTCAACATATTATGACTGTGAAAGTTTTAGCTCCTGGCTTTTCTATACCTATTGATTCTCATGCTAATGACCCATTTAGCTGCCCCCAAATTCTTTATAGCCAACTCCCTAAACAACTGTGCCTTGATATTTAAAATCTCATCCATGCTTGATCCTGCAATCATCATGTCATCTACATACAAAAGGAGTATCAAATATAATGTGGCAAATTGCTAAAATGTAACAACAATGATCTCTATGACATTTTACTAAACCCAATAACTATTATCAAGCTATCAAACCTTTTGTACTACAGTCTACGTGTTTGTTTTAACATATATAGACTTCTCTTTAGTTTACAGATAGCTTTTGACCGAGTAACGTTATGGTTGGTTCATTTCCTCCTCCAAATCACCATGAATGAATGCAAGTTTTCTGTAGCCACAATACTCAATACTGCCCTAATGGTGGAAATCTTCACGACTAGTGAAAATATCTCAGTGTAATCTATCTTTAGCTTCTGTTGAAACTCTTTGACTACCAGTTTTGTCTCGTACTGCTTGCTTCCATCAAATTCTCCCTTTAGTCTAAAAATCTACTTGTTTTGCAGTGCTGACTTTCTCTTGGACAACTGTATCAAGTACCAATTTTGGTTTGATGATAGAGACTCCATCTCATCATCCATGACATTCTCCCACTCATCCTTTGCCTCAACTTGCAAAGTTTCTTTAAAGCATTCTAACTCACCACTTTCAGTCAATAACAAGTAATGCAATGAAGGTAAATAACGAACTGTAGGTTTACTTATTCTGGTAGACCTCTTAGGAATGGGAGTCTGTGGTTCTGCTTATGGAGTAGGCTATGTATTCTCATCCCAATTTTTCAAAACTCTGTTAGATGCCCCTCAAACTCAACATAGTCTGACTCATCTATGGTCTTACCCTTTTGATCTTATCGATTTTTGAACTAAATAGACTCATTAAACACTACATCCATACTTCTAACAGTCTTTCTATTTTTAAGATCCCATAATCTACGTAGCTAAGAGTACCAGAGCCAACAAATATGCACATTCGAGACATGGGGTTAGGCTTACCCTTGTTATTTGGCTCAATATGGCCATATGCTATATATCTTAAAATAGGCAAATGAGAAAGATTTACCTCCTTCTCGGTCTATGCTTCCTCTGGCAATTCGTAGTACAAAGAAACAAAAAGTCCCTTGTTGATGAACTACACCGATGTGTTCACTGCGTCACTGCGTCTGCCTAAAATTGTTTTGGAAACCCAACATGCAACCTCATACTTCTGGCATGCTCCATGATTATACTGTTCATGCGTTTTCTCACTCCATTCTGGCTCAGCTTCATTGGGATATTCTTCAACTTTTTGATCTCGTTGACTACATAATAATGCCCAAGCTCTCTGCTGTAGTAGTTACTGCTGTTATTAGACTTCAAACACTTTAGTTTTTGACCCGTTCAATCTTAACTAGGGTTTTCCAGTTCTTGAACAAGGCAAACACATCCGACTTGTTCTTATAGAAATAAACTTATAGTTTCCTGATAGTATCATCAATAAAAGTAACAAAGTAACATGATCCACTAAGTGAAGGTACTTGAGTCGGTCCCAAAATATCAGTATGAACCAACTCCAACTGTTCTAATTTTGGATTCCTCGCTTGCTTTGTAAAGCTGACTTTCCTTTGTGTTTCGAAGACGCCCTCTTCTCACTCATGTGACTGAGCTGTCTATGCAACATACAGGCATACACTCTAGATATCGCCACTGATATTCTGCCATAAGAACCCTAGGATACATACAAAGTACTCTCCTTTTTATCCCAGGCCAAAACCAATGGACATTTGCTTATCCTTTTTACCGTTGGCCTGTGTGATCTGCATCTCACACTTTTCAACTATATTACAAGCTTCATCGTCTCCCAAGTATACATTTCCAAAATTTTCTTTCATGTAACTGCGAAGAATATCCAAGTGAGGAGTAGCATGGAATGGTGCTCTCGAGTCAATTATACACGATTCTGTTGTTAAATTTAATACACAAATCAAAGCATCGGTATTATCATCCTCAGTAAAGTTTACCATAGCCTTATCCCTTTGATTTATGTCGTCCCGTTATTTTCTTGGAGCCTTATAGACTTTCTTGAAGTAACCCTTATGTCCACAATTCCAACAGCCACCATATTTTTTCTTGCCACCCCGCGATTGTGATCTTTCTGGTGACTTGGATCCGTGGTTTTCACATCCCTTTTGATTTCTTCTATTAATCTTTCTCTCTCTACTATTGGCGTTTAAAACTGACCCAGATATCAACCCCTCACCCGCTGTTCTTTTGCGTGATTCCTCTCTTAGAATAAATTCGATAACATCATCTAGCTTTAACTTTGTTGATCCTGATGAGTTACTCACTGCCACAACTATGCCATTCTAGTTTTTTGAAAAATTGGATAAGAGGACTAGGGCTCTAACTTTATCATCAAAATAAATACTACTGATTCTAACTGATTGGTTATGGTATTGAAGTCATTGAGATGTTCGATAATGATAGCATCATCCGCCGTCTTCAAGTTAAATAACTTCATCATCAAATATAACTTATTTAATGCTGAAAGTTTTCATACATCTTTTCCAATGCCTTTATCAAATCTTCCATCGTCTTCTCCTTTGCGATGTTAGATATCACTAATGGTATGAGGCTTAATTGCACGGTCCTCATTACTTTACGATTTGGTATTTCCCATTCATCATGCGACGTCTTTTTTGGCATCTCCCCGATGAAAGGAAGGAACAAAATCCTTATAGCACAGAACATCTTCTATTTACATCATCTAGAGGGTGAAGTTCGAACCATTATACTTCTCAATCTTCATCTTTCCTTCTCCTGCCATGTGCGTTCTTCAACTTTCAAACTCAAAACTCTGATACCACTTGTTGGGGATTGATCATGATAGACAATCTCACATATAAGCCATACGAAGTGCACACAAGTCACAAAAGAATAGAAAACGAATAATAAAGCAATCACAGGAACAAAACACACTGATTTACGTAGTTTGACAAGTTGTGTTTACGTCTAAGGGCTTGCACTTTTCACTTAATCTTGGAGAGAATACAAGAGTAGTGTTTTAGGACAAAGCAATATGAGAAAACTAGGTCTATATCATGAACAACCACAACCTTAATAGTTTTAAAAATGTAGTCTCAAAACAGACTGTTTGATCGATTATGGATTCTAATTGATTTGTCTTTAACTACTTGCAGTATTGTTGCAGACTAATCGATATGTTTATCAATCCTGATCAATTTATTTGTCAATTCGTCTTGGTTAATTCGTAATACTTTTGCAGACCGATCGATCCGTTTGTCACAAAGATGATTTTTTTTTCCGATTTCAACAAAATGAGCTTTTTTCGATTAAAAAAAATATAAAGGCTTTTACAAAATTAACAAATTGTGACTTTGAAAGCATAAATTTACTAAATTCTCGGTTTTCAAACTTATAAATTTTTAAAAAATAAAAATAAAAATTTATACATTAAAAGATTTGAAAATGATAAATTTTATAAACTAAATATGACTTAATAACCATCGAAATTTCGTAATTTTAAAGGATAAAAAAATTCAAGATATTTAGTTTATTTTTTTAATCTTTTTTACATAATTATATATCCCATAGGAGTCTTATTTAATAGATCTTATAGAGTAAATTCGAAAACATTAGTTATAGAATTAAAATTTCTTTAATAGAAAATATAAGTATTCTGCCATATCGTTGAAGTTTCCGCATTGGAAGTCAATATTCTGTCAAATTTTACAATCTAATTAAAAATTGAATAAAAAAGAGAGTAGAAGAATGGCGTGATTTTCAAATTGTGCCCTTAAAATTTTAAAATGAAATAAATTATAGAGAAATTTTTTAATGGGCATTTTGAGAAGTTGAATATAATATAGTGACACTACAATTTGAAAACCAACATATGAGGAACATTAATTCTTCGAAAAATTATTATATTTAGAGATTATCACCAAATCACTTTAAAGACAAGAGAAATTCTACTGAGTACATTTTTTGATTATTTTAATTTTAGTTTTAATTATGCTACTTTTAAACTTTGGTTATAGGCATTTTAAATCTTACTCTCCCGCAACCAGTTATGGTGTACTTTTAAATAGTAATTTTGATTTTTAATTATTTTAACTTTAACTATGATTATGAAAACTTAGACTTAATTATATAATTACTTGTTAGGTTGAAATTTTAATTATATAAATTTATTATCGATTATAAGTTATATACTTTTATGCATTTAAATTGTAAATTTTACATAATAGTCCAACTCTAAATTTTTTTTAAAAAAAACCAAATATATGTCCCTCAACTATCCTAATCCGACAACCGAGGGATTGACTTGGTAATTGAGGCTTAGAACTTAAGGATTTGTTCTCTTTTAGGTCTCTAGTTCAGAATTTTTTAGGTGCTATTAATTTTTTGAAATTAATTCATATGAGATTTTGTCTCGATTTTAATTAGAATTCTTGCAAGTTGATGGTAAAATTAATCTCACAAAGATTAGTCAAAATGCGTATAAAATGTACAAACATTCATAGTTAAAAAAAGAAAAAAAAAAACAAAGAAACGTATCCTAATCGGACTTGTGCGTAAAGGCGGGGTTGCAGTCAAAGGTCTGGAGTCCAAATCAAAGAGGCAAATCTTTTCCAGTATTCCGGTTTCTTTTGTTTGGGGGCAGCTAATCGCAATCGTGCTTAACACGTGTCACAAATTGGGAACCGTCATTTGGCTCATGAAGACAAGTCACTAATCACTAGGCATGTGGGAGATGTCTTTCAACCGTGTTACATATGCTTGTACACACCACATCACTCCTCTTGTCATGCTCCAAAATCATCACATCAATGCTCTCGTCTCGCCCCAAACTTACACGGTAGGTTTGAAATTTTAAGGTCGTTCTGTCTCTATTTATTGTATTATAAAAATAAAATTTCATTGGGACTTTTGGTATAAGTCTACAATTAATATATTTTTATATAATATTAGGTTAAGTGAAAGAATTTTAACTTCTAAAATTCAAATTGAATCAAATTATCTGTATTACTTTAAGTACTCAGCTCTCCAGCTCAATATTTTATCAATTCATCTCAACATCTATATTCCTCAAATTGCAACAACTGCCGTCGACCTTTGGCAATGATTTTTCAAGAATCAATTCTGGTAACATTTTAGCCATCAATTTTCAATGACCAACCAAATGATCAATTCTGGTGCCTTTTCGGCCACCAATTTCGAAGACTTTTGGTGGCTAACTTCGACATCTTTTTAGCCATTAATTTTGGCAACTTCTGACGACTAATTTTAGCGATTAGTTCTGGCACCTTTTCGGTCATTAATTTTGGCAACTAACGCTGGCGAGATAATTTTAACTCTTTATATACAAAAAAATGAACATTTAATATTTTGTGTTGTCTTGATAGCGAATAGGGTGATGACGGTAAATATATTATAATTTTATGAATGAAGATAAATTTTATTGTTTAAACAAAATAAATAGTGAAGTAAATTATTAGTATGGTTAGTTTTGAATCAAACAGAAATAAATCTTATTATTTGAATACAACGAATAATGAAATTTATTTATTTTTGTGAGTTGTTAAAAAAGTTGTCCAAAAGATACCAACGGACCATCAAAGGTTGCCGAAAAGTTGCCAGAGAGTCGCCATAAAAATAATACCAAAAAGTCATCAAAAAATAGTTGTTGGTGGTGACGGCAAAAATTCGCCGGCGGTTATCGAAGAAAGTTATCATCGGCGACTGGAGTTGACAGTGGAAATAAGGTGGCGAGTGATTTATACTAATTGTGGTACTTATGTCATCTTATAAACATCTATTTATTTCTAAGTAATACATATGAGATGACAAATTATACAGTACTTACATATATATAGTTACCAAAATTTAAATATTATTACATAATATTATTCATCATTTCTTACATGTTATTCTTATTGAAAACATAACAAAAAATATTTTAATTGAGATAATATTAATTTAATATTTTTGTTTATCACATATAGACTTACTTCAATTGACGAAAAAAAAACAACAAAAGATCTAGTATATTTTTTTACGTGCATGTTCCGGCGTGGAAAAAATATGGAACTCACGATAATAAATTTTCTGTAAAAAATAATATTTTTTTATAAAACACATTTTGTAAAAAGTATATAATTATGCAACACAAAAAGCTTAAACTAAATTTTTTAGCAACTTAATTATAAACTAATTAGGTAACAAAAATTAATTCCTTTTTTTTCCCCTTAACTTCATTTTTTCTATGAATCATTTTCTCATACAGTTTTTTTCTTTTCACAGATCCTGTGTATCAACATTTTATTTATTGTAAATAATATATAAGTAATAATATACACCGAGAGGTCTTTGATTCAATAGTAGGTATGAGTGTTTTTTTTCAAATAGAAAATGAAGAGTTAAAACCTTACCAAGAACAAAATGTGAGTGAATACGTGAGTAATTGTGATAAAAAAATAATAATTAGTAATACTCCAGTAATAATAATTTCTCCAAAAAAACGTTTTTAAGTGTTCTGATTTTTAATTCAAACCCTTTATATTTGTTTTCTCTTACTTTTTTCTGTGCAAATTAAAAGATTAAAAATCTGAATTTGATATTTAATTTACTCTAATTTACTTTTTTTTTTTGCGATAAGTTGAATATTACATATGCATAAAATTTTTCACACAATCTAATTTAATAATATGCAGTCAGGGTGTTTGGCAAAGCTACTGGTAGAAATTTTTAGCTTCTTGCTACTAATTTTAGTTATAAATTATAAATTTTTTCAAACACTCACAACTTCTACTACAATTTCTAATATTTATCAAACACTCACACCTTTTGCTATAAGTTACAATTTATAAATTACTAGTTTTAACAATACCAAACACCGTCATAATCAATTTTTTTGGGTATTTTTTCAAAATGATTACATGTTTTTATTTTATTTTATTATACGTAGACGCATAACTGGTTTTCTTAAAATGCCTCGAAAGTCAGGAGCAGTTGCCCCCGAATTTTGCGGCAACTTTATGCTTGAAAAAACTTGGTCAAAGTTTTTATTTTTTATTTTTTATTCCTAATAAATCCATCTAACAGTAATGACATGTTTGGCATCCCCTATGATTTTGTTAATGAGGAAATGTATGTTTCCTTTTTCCTTGTTTTTTGGCACAAGCGCATAAAGTCTTGGTAGACTAATAAGTTGATGTGATTCAGTGATTTGGAGTGTGAAATGAAAAATCACTTGTACAGATTTCAAGGAGGAAAATTAAAAAACAAAAATTGATATTGGTGCCCTAAGATTTTTATTTAATCCAAATAACACTTAACATAAAGGTACTTAAGATATAATTAATTATTAATTCGTCCTAATAAATTTGTAGTACTAGGATTAAAATCATTGCTACGATTTGTAAGGTTGAGGTCCTGTTTTCAAATGTAATTTTTAATTGTAATAAATTTGTCAGTATTTAAATAGTTTTTTATATTTTTTTTTGGCTTCCAGCGTGTGTGTTAAAACGTTGATTGAAGAGCTTATAAATGCATACATAAGTGCTTAATACACCAACTAATCTATACTTTTATAGTATATATACTATAGCAAAACGTTGCTAGCTTTTGAAAACTTTAACACTTAATCCAATTTTTCTAGATTTTTGAATTTATTAAATATAAAAGTATACATATTAACTGTTAGAATATTAGATTTAGATTGATTAGAATATTAGATTGATTAGATTGATTTTATTCTGATTTGATTTTATTC
>JAULJZ010174164.1:0-23729 GCA_032270985.1 Heliamphora pulchella
GAAGCTCAATTTCGAAGTGACCAACAATCAGGCCGAGTATGAAGCATGTTTGGCTGGATTGGAGGCAGCCCTAGAACTAGGGGCAAGAAAACTGGAAGTCATCAGAGATTCAGCACTGGTGGTTTCACAAGCACGAGGAGAATGGAAGGTCAGGGACTTAACCTTGATACTCTACCATCAAGAGCTAGAGAAGTTAACACCGTGCTTTGAATAAGTAATCTTTACCCATGTGCCAAGATTACAGAACAAGTTTGCCGACGCATTGGCTACCCTAGCATCCATGATTGACATACCGTCTGGAGTCAGAATAAGGCCCTTGATAATCGAACAGAAAAGAAAGCCGGCATACGAGACGACGGCCGCAATCGAAGAAAGCACTGACGAACTTCCATGGTATTTTGACACCCAGAACTTCGTGGAGAAAGGAGAATATTCCAAGTTTTCCAGCAAGAAAGAGAAAAGGGCAATACAAAGACTATCTGCACAGTTTATCATTTGCGGTGGTAGACTATACAAACGAGGACATTCTAGAGTCAATAAGCTATGTGTTAGCACTGAAGAAGGCCAAGAACTAATGAAAGGGATACACGCGGGAGTCTGTGGGCCACACATGAGTGGAAACATGTTAGCCAAGAAAATCCTACGACAATGATACTTTTGGATGACAATGGAGACAGACTGCATATAGTTCGTGCGAAGGTGCCACAAATGTCAGATTCACGTAAATCTCATGCACGTTCCACCATCTTAGTTGCATAACTTGACATCACCATGACCTTTCTCAGTATTGGGCATTGATGTGATCGGTAAGGTAACACCGAAGGCATCAAATGGGCACGAGTTTATCTTAGTGGCCATTGACTACTTTACCAAGTGGGGTGGAAGCAGCCTCCTACTCAGTATTGAAAGCCTTTCATGTTGTTAAGTTCAACAAGCAAAACATCATTTGTCGGTACGGGGTCCCCATTGAGGTCATCTCAGATAATGGCTCTCATTTTCAAGGAGAGGTCTTGGTTCTTTTTGAAGAATACCGGATAGTGGCCCACAAGTCCTCACCACATCGGCCGTAGACCAATGGAACGGTTGAGGCAGCAAACAAGAACGTCAAAAAAATTCTACAAAAGACAATCAACTCACATAAGGATTGGTCGGAGCATCTACCATTTACACTTTGGGGATACCGAACGTCGATCAGAACTTCAACTAGAACTACACCATACTCTTTAGTGTACGAGATGGAAGCTGTACTTCCCATTGAGGTAAAAATCCCTTCGCTAAGAGTGGTGGCCGAAGCCAGTATTTCAGAAGCAAAATGGCAAAGGAACCGAATGGAAGAGTTGCTCTTGTTCAATGAAAGAAGGTTGTAGGCTCTGTTTCATGTACAACGATACCAGAGGAGGATAGCTTGAGAGTTCAATAAGAAGGTCAAGACCCGGGACCTTAGAAAAGAAGATTTGGTCCTTAAGGAAATTAGAGCTCCTATCTTTGACCCGAGAGGCAAGTTCAAGTCAAACTAATCTGCACCGTTTCTCATCAAAACCATCATGACCGGTGGTGCAGTCATTATTATGAATTTGGATGGCAATGTGTTCTCCACTCCAGTAAACCTCGATCAACTCAAAAAGTACTACTCTTGAGGTAAAAATAAAGAGAAAATAAAAAATCGCAGAGTTGAAAACCAAAAAGACAACTCAGGCAAAAGTTAGTGCAGCCCGCAAGGTCGAAAACCTGAAAGGGCGACCTTGGCAAAACTTAGGGCACCACAAAAGGAGAGTGTTAATACCCGAGAATAAACCAAGCCCGAACTACGTCATGGCCTGATTCCATCTTTTTAGGATACGTAGGCAACTTCTTTTGAGAAGTCCGGCCACTTTCTACATTCTAAACCATTTTGAATTCAAGTAAGGCCAATACAAATTTGTTTTTTAATTTTGATAATAAAGTCATTGAAAAACTTTGGATAAATTTGAACCATCTTAAACATAAAAGCGATAGTTTTCATTACTTTGAACAGAGTTACAAAGTTTTTGAAAATAAAGGAAGGGAATATAAGTCCCGAACTCTACAAACGGAAAAAAAAAAAGCTGTGAAATCTTTAAGACAAAGTAGGAAGCCTCAAATCCTTTTGCTTTTTGTTGCCTGTTTTTCTTCTTCTTTATCTTTCTTCTCCCGATCCTGCACCAGCCACGTCTTGTATTCATCAGAAAGATCGGGACACTGCAACTCTTGCATCTCCATACGTGAACGAAAAGGCCAAGCATCCTAATACAGTGCTAAAAATGGAGCCCGCAGCACAAATGAGAATAGACGACCTTGGATACTCGGAAAGATGATATGACTGTGACCAAATTGTCGTATAATCCGATGGGGCTAATAGAAAGTAGTCTGGCACAGACAGATAAGAAGAACACCCGGATGATCCATAGTAGTCAGAGTCATAGCAGGAATCTGCCACCTGGGACACTGCCAGGTAATATCTGGGCCAATCAGAGAAGAAAGGTACTGTCGCCAGGCTGTCTCGGTGTCGCATATCTGATAACAGAGATGATACAAGAAAGCTACAGCACTGTGTCTATCAGTAGGTAATTTTTGTACAAAATTCACTTTCTCCATTAGCTAGATCTATAGCAAAAAGTTAGAATAGTAAGAGAAAAGCTTTGTAGTGTGACAGAGAGTTTAATGAAGAGTAAGATTTTGAGCTTACCTGGAGAAGCAGGGGACTACCAGCAAAAGCAGTGGTCTCGCCACGACGAATGGCATCTAAATCCAGTAGTGTCTCGGCCAAGACAAGTGGTACGAAATTCTTCCCATCCACTTCTGACCGGCAATGTCAACCAATGCACAGCTAACTCGCCCATCAGAAGGAACAAGAAGAAACTGGGCAAGAAGATGGAAGCAAAGAGCATAACGTCCCCTCAACTGAAAGTCGAGGTCACTAAGGTCACCGGTAGGACAGAATTTGTCAATGATTCAGGGAATGTCAAGATAGTCATCCTGCGTCAAAAGAGAGGTCTCCATCCTAGACATGCCACAAAGCTGTATCACCTGTTGACGAGTCGAAAGGAAGAAAGTGGGAACCACAACGGAGCTCCGAGGGGCGAAATCCAAAACGGCAACAAACTCTTCCATAGTGGGGCATAGCTCCTCAAGGCTGAACCGAAAGACGTGGGATTGCAGGTCCCATAGTTGAGCAGCTGCTTTCAACAAAGGTCCATCAATCTTTACGGCCATGAGAGGAAATAAGGAGTTGATACCAAAAGGAGCGAAGTTCAAACGTTCGATATAGGAGAATGCCTCAATCCATGAAGAAAGGGGGTTATCCATCTGAGCAAGAACAACAGAAAATCGGGCCTCCAAGGCTGTATTTATAAGGCAAGAAAAGGCAGGAAATCAAAATTTTGGCAAAAGGTATGTTTAAGGTGGCGACCGCCACTTTGGAGACGGCGACCGCTAACTCTGAAAAGCATAGTACAGTGACATCAGCCCTTTGACCTGGCGACCGCCATGTAAGCATTTATGGCAAATGGCGACCGCCATGTTAAAAAGTAGCAAGCATGTATCAGTATGTGGTTTCTGCATTCTGTGTAAGTCTCGACATTTGTATTGTGCATCCAAGACAGTTTGAACAACAAACAAAAGGAAAGATGAACATGTGAAGTAATAAATGGCACGAAGGCCCAAAACGCATCAAAAAGTAGTAGAATGTATCAAAATGTGACCAGGCCCAATAAAACAATAAATAGGGGCACGCAGGCCCATAAGTGTATCAAACTGGGGCATCCAGGCCCATCAAAATAAAGTATATGAAAGTAAAAGGGGGGAAAGCTCTCTCTCTCTCAGTGGTGCCTTAGGCGGACCTGGCGAGAAGACGGACCAGCTTCTTCCGAGCTGTCGTCCTCAAAAAGTCTATCAAACTCATCACCGCCGTCACTGCTAGAGGAGGAGGAGACAACTCTGGAGCGGCTCTAAGCAGAAGAGGCAAATCCTCGGGAGCGAGCTCTGGAAGTGGCAGCACGAGACCCATGACCTCGTGCCGGAACCGTGGCAGGAAAAGGAGGCTGGCCAGGAACCGGTGGTGGTACTACGCCGGTGGCTGCCATTGGTACCTAAAAAAAGAGAATCAAGAGTAAGAATAAAGCACATAATATAATGACAAAACACAGGAAGAGATACTCACTGGCAAAGGAACAAATGGAACTCCAGCTACACATAAGGTTGCATCCAGCTGGCGGATAAGGGTCCGCATGCCGCTCACCACCAGCATGAGACGATCCAGCCAAGCCTGATCCATATATCAAGAAATAATACAGAAATGAGCAGTCTATGAATGAAGAAGGACGAAAAGAAAATAGTAAAAAGAGAATCAAACCTGAGCATGCTCGGGCCGAAACTCCGGGGCTGGAGGAACCGGGACGGGGATATCAAAAGGATACACGGTAATGAATGACGACACCGTCCAAGGTACCTCAACAGCCCTAGCCCCATCACCTCCAACAGCAGTTCCAGTAGCACCAGCAGCAGCTCCATCTCCCGCAGCAACATCAGCGCTGGCATCAGCAACCTCCGGCATATGTCTCCACCTCTTGCCACCTGGGGCAGTCGGGCCAGGTCCTAATAGACCTTGTAGATGGGCCCGAGCCCAGGCAGTGTAATCTCTCTCCGCCACCAGCAGCTCAACAGTTGAAGTCCCCACCAGCTCTAAGAGTAGGTCGACCCGACCCAGGTAATCGGTCCGGCGCATATAGGCCGGAGGAACCACTAGGATCTAGAAGTGATCCAGGCCGAGCAACTGGCGAACCACTCGCTATCCTAGATAGTACTCCTGTCCAAATGGACCCTCCAGCAAGATCCGCCTAGAAGCGATATCCCAGTTGTGCATCAGGTCGGCGCCAGCTCGATCCTCTACACCCCTCTAGATATCCCAGTGGACCTGCAACAGTTCAAAGTACAGTACAATGCAAAGAACGGTAAGCTGTGCGGTATGATGAATAGTATACAGTGCAGTGAACCGTGCAGCGAACAGTGCAATAGGCAGTATAATGAAGAAAGCAATGTACAGAATAGTAAGCAATAAATAAAGATACTTGGTCAGAGGTCAGCCAGTCCAGTGATACCCAGAATTAGTCAATGTCCTTCCCCCCAACCTTCTTCCCCTTCAGGCCTCGGGACCACCAGGCCGCTCAGGGAATGACCAGAGGGTCTACCGTAGAGATCGCCGGGACGTGGAGCCTGAGGAACTCATAAGTCCACAACTACAAAGAAGAAGATGTCAACAAGCAATAACAGATAACAGAAATAAATGAAGAATTACATAAACTAAAACGTACCTCTTAGACCCTCCAGTATCCCCTAATGCTAAGCTCCTGGAGAAACCGGGTCAGTATCCGCATAAGGCTGTAGAGAGTGGCGAGAGCTACTCCTCCTCAATCGAATAAAGCGACCCGATCAAGACGAGCCAGGGCACCCAAGTAATGTAAATGGACGGTATTCTCTTTGTTTCAAAACAAGGAGGTACCAAACATGTACATCAGAAAGCCCCATGCGACCCACTCAAAATGACGGGGCTCTGTGCACTGAAAATGTTAGAATCGCTCAAAAAACTAGGTATACCGGACCCGATCGCGATCCATCTGCGCAGGGATAGCTCCAAGAAAGTACAGCAGCACGTCGGTCGATTGGGCTATGAATGGATCAAACGGAATGGAAGCTCTTCCAACCCGAATGTCAGTAATGAGTGCAAAGTCCAGAGGCATCAGAGTGACCTCAAAGGTAGTAAAATGGAAGGTGTTGGTGGTATCCCACCACCGCTCCGCCAGATCTGTCAACCATACTTACTCGTTTCTCGTCTTACCCAACAGGGGTATGAAGCGAGCAAAATCAGAGGCGTCAATGTAAGCTCGACTAGGGGCAGGGAGGGCATCGTACCACTCCAACCCCTCTCCAGAGGCAGAACCTCTGAAGCCACGAACATAATGACCAGCCTTAAGAGAGAAGACAAATAGAAGATATATAAAAAGCAGATTCAGCACATGAAATATGCAGCAAAAAAAACTCTAGGTTCGTGTGTAAGTGACGACCCTTTGGTTCTTTCAAACCATAGAAACCTAGGCACCCTAACCCTAGGTTCGGGTGTAAGTGACGACCCTTCGGTTCTTTGAAACCCTAGAAAACTAGAAAAATCTCCCTAACCCTAGGTTCATGTGTAAGTAACGACCCTTCGGTCCTTTTAAGCCCTAGAAAAATAGGCACCCTAACCCTAGGTTCGTATGTAAGTAACGACCCTTCGATTCTTCCTAAGCCCTGATAAATCAGGCAAACCTTCTTACCCTAGGTTCGTGTATAAGTGATGACCCTTCGGTTCTTCCTAAGCCCTGATAAATCAGGTAAACCTTCCTACCCTAGGTTCGTGTGTAAGTGACGACCCTTCGGTAAGAAAACCTTCCTACCCTAGGTTCGTGTGTAAGTAACAACCCTTCGGTAAATCAGGCAAACCTTCCTACCCTAGGTTCGTATGCAAGTGATGACCCTTCGATTCTTTCTAAACCCTAATAAATCAGGCAAACGTTCCTACCTACCCTAGGTTCGTGTGTAAGTGACGACCTTTCGGTTCTTTCAAGCCCTAGAAAAATAGGCACCCTAACCCTAGGTTCGTGTTTAACTGACGATCCTTCGATTATTTCTAAGCCCTAATGAATTAGGTAAACCTTCCTACACTAGGTTCGTGTGTAAGTGACGACCCTTCGATTCTTTCTAAGCCCTGATAAACCAGGCAAACCTTCCTATCTTAGGTTTGTGTGTAAGTGACAACCATTCGGTAAATCAGGCAAACCTTCCTACCCTAGGTTCGTGTGTAAATGACGATCCTTTAATTTTTGCACGTCCTAGCAAAAGACTAGGAACCCTAAAGTCCTGGTGCGCTAGGCAAAACTCTATCATTTTGAGATACCTATTCTTTCCAAAAAAAATACATAATAAATAATAAATAAAAAATAAAAAATCTCTCCCCCCTTTGATATTTGTGTTTTGCCCCTTTTGTCCTAATTTTTTAGAATAAATTTTCTGAGAATCTTTGAAAATTTGTCCCAATCTTCTACAAGAATTTTCCTAAAAATTCTAGGATTTTTTAAAAATTTTCAGGGTTTTCTTAAAATTTTCCTAAAATTTCAAGAATTTTCTAAAAATTTTCATGGTTTTGTTAAAATTTTTCTAAAATTTCTAAGGATTTTCTAAAAATTTCTTAAGTTTTTTTTAAATTTTCCTAAAATTTCTAGAATTTTCTAAAAATTTCCAGAGTTTTCTTAAAATTTTCCAAAAATTTCTTAAAATTTTCCTAAAATTTCTAAGGATTTTTTAAAAATTTTCAGGGTTTCCTTAAAATCTTCCTAAAATTTCTAAGATTTTCTAAAAATTTCTAACATTTTCTTGAATTTTTCTAAAAAATTTTAGGGTTTTTTTAAAATTTTTCTCAAAATTTTAAAATTTTTCTAGGATTTTCTAAAATGTTTTTCTAGGATTTTTCCAAAATTTTTCTAGAAATTCCCAAAAAAATTTCCTAATTTTTTAGATTTTTGAAAAATACCCCTTAAACTTCTAGAGTTTGTGATTTTTGAAAATTTACTTTATTCAGAAATTTTTGACAAAATCACCTTTAATGTTAGGATTTTTGATAAAAATTACCCTTTCCATTTTCATGCCCCAAGAACAAAAACAAAAAAACCCCGTTTAATTTTTTTTTATGTTCTTCTTAAAAATAAAAAAATTTAAACCCTTTATTTAGTGATTTTTACTAAAATAATTGCCCATTTCATAATTGTTCAAATCCTAGTGTTCTTACTATTTTAATTTCCATTGCATAGGTACCTAAACTAAGTTCAAATCCCAATCATCATCAAAACAAAACATCATTCATCATCATTCATCATCGTCATATAGAGGATCCTAGGCATGCGTCTATGTATGACAAATCATAAAAACATGCTTTGATATCGATTAAAAAAGTTTAGAAAACTTACCGATGGGCGCTGGCGAAAAATATGGTGGTCAGGCTCCCGCAGAAGAACGCCAGTAGTCGCGTCAGTGGGAGGCCCATAGCGTCTCATCCCGCGTGGAACTACGCGATGAGGTAGGGGAGCATACGTATGTGGGTCGAAAGGCGCTGGATGACCCTCCCCAGCATCAAAGTCTAAAAAGTCAGCCATCGCAGCCTCAGCAGCAGCATCAGCAGCCGCCTGAGCCTCAGCAGCTGCTCGTGCCTCCTCCTCAGCAATCTGGTGAGAGGCACGCATCGCCTCGAGTACGAGTATGTCTATCGCAACAGTGGGTTGCGTGGAGGTGACCCCACTGGCAGGAACACTGGAAGCTGTACCTCTAAGAGTCCCCGTGGAAGAACTCCCGGCAGTAGAGGGACCTTGTCGTGCCCCCAAGTCATCATCCCCATGGCCTTGGCCCGCCATGAAAAAGAATGAAATCACGAACAGAAGGGTAAACATCGTGTGAGAGCTAGGAAGCAAAGATGGACAAGAGGCGAAGAGAAAAGGCTAAAGAAAGTGAGAAAGCAAGGGGGAAAGCTAAGAGAAAGTCTGAAAGAGCGAGAGAGCTAGAGAGAGAGTGAGAAGTGAACAAATGAGCCACCTCACGTGCCTTAAAGAGCTGGATGCGCGCCTGGAGTTGGCGGTCGCCAACTCCAAAGTGAGCGACCGCCAGGTTTTTGAAGCGACACATGGCGACCGCCTTGTCGTAGGGGTTTTAAGTGGGCGACCGCCATGTCAGAAGGATTTTGTCTTGGCGACCGCCATGTTGTCAACTGTCACGTCAATTATGTCATAGCAACCGCGGAGTTGGCGGCCCTGTGTCAGTTTATCCAATCATGAGTTTTTAGGGTTTTAGGAGGCTGTTTTAGGGTTTCAATTATATATGTTTCTTGCCTTATTTCCTCTGTTTTTGGGGTGATATTTTACAAAACATTCTTTTAGGAAACATGGTATGTGTTTTTCTAAAAATAATCTCGAAAATTTCTTTAAAATACTTCGAGAAAATCTTGTGTGTTCAGAAATAATTCCAAAAATAAGTTTGTGTTGTAATCCTTTATCTTTTCGATAAATTTAAATTTAAGCCGTAACTTAACTTTTAATTACTTTTATCCCACGTTTCATGCCGAATTTTAGGTCTTAACTCGACCTATTAATTCGCGGTTATTCTTCCCGATAAATCTAATTTTAAGTCGTAACTCGGCTTATTATTTTTCTACGTTTCGAATTTTTAGGTCTTAACTCGACCTATTAATTCGTGGTATTCTTCCCGATAAAATTAATTTTAACCCGTAACTTGGATTTTAGTTACTTTTATCTCGTTTTCATCCCGAGTTTTTAGGTCTTAACTCGGCCTATTAACTTATGGTTATTTTTTCCAGTATGAATAGTTTTAAGTCGTAATTTGGTTTTTTATTATTTTTACCTTGCTCTCATCCCGAAATTGTGAGGTCCTAACTCGACCGATCAACTGTTTTTCCAGTTAAGATAATTTCTTGGATCTTAACTCGATCCTTTTAATTATTTTATCCCCAGCCGAATTCTTAGGTCTTAACTCTATCTTTGACTCCCTCGTACTCCCTTTAGATCTTAACTCGGTCTTTAGGGATTGTTCGATCACACCAGCATCTGCATCGTGTTAGCATCTGCATCGTGTTAGCATCTGCACCATGTTTCTTATCTCACATCTCTGCATTTTGTCCTGTGAACTACGCTTTGGTCTGATCCTTAGCAAAGGGGTACGTAGGCAGCTCGATTGAAATTCGAGTACGACCAACATCATATGCATGCTTGTGTGTTTGTGGCCTAAGATTGACGGCTCGGTCAAAAGGTTCTTGTCTCTAAATCTTTGATATAACCTGCTACACACATTACTATGCAAGTTATATCAAAGAGGGGTAACTGTAGACACCCCAATTTGACCCCACCTAATATTAGGTGAATCCGATAATGAAAACAGGTGAAATGGTGCTTCAGTTCGATCCTCGAGAAGTGATCCAAGCTCGGTATTTGAACTTGGAACCTTCAAACCAAAGAAATTTTATCGAACCTTCGAAACTTGCTGTCCAAGTAAGGCGACCGCCATGTTCATTGGGGCAACCGCCAATAGAATCTCTTGAAAACCATAGCCAAAAGTGGCGACCGGCACCTCCAAACCAACGACCGCCAGTTTGCATTGTGGCGACCGCCAATAGAATCTTGTGGAATCTTTCAAAAACATGGCGACCGCCAACTCCAAATGGCCTGACATGTCTTAAAATGTGGCAGCATCTCATTAGTTGAAGAACTCTATAAATACCATACCCCTGGTGCGTTTTCAAAGACAGAAATTGAGTGGGAGGTTTTGAGAGAGAAGCTCTGCCGAGTCACCGAGCAATTCCGAGCCTCAACGCCGAAACCCTGCCTAGATGCCGAGGTTCGAACCTCCGACGCCCACATTAAAGCCTTGCTTGGATCACCACCCGAGATTGGGCCATTGAAGCGCATTCCCGACTTGAGAATTCCGCTGCAATCTAGGTACCTCGTTTGGATCTCCAATCCTTCTAAACTCCATTTCCTCTTTCTTGGAGTAATCGGGTTAACTTTTAATTTCAATTTGTACATTTCTTTTGTTTACGTAATTAACTTTGTTTATTGTTTAAATTACTTTATTTAGTTTAATCTTTTTAATTAATTGCTTAGTTTACACAGTCACACTAACCACATTATCTTTTTCTTTAATTCATTCATCAAAATAGTGCTAATATATTTTGGCAATTACAACTTTTTAATGTTGTTAATTGTTATAATAATACACTTATATTTACGTGAATGTAGTAATTAATACTACATTTTTCATTTTAGTTAAATAGTTGTATTTAATTTCTCTTATTTTTCTAGCATTCCTTTTTTTGTTTTATTTTCTTTTCTTGTAATATTAATTTAATGCCCTCTTCTTTTAAATATTAGTGTCCCTTCATTAGCCTTTATTTCCTTTTTTTTTTTTTTTCTTCATAGTAGTGTAATTTTTCTTTTTAGTATTTTATTTCTTTTTATTTTATTTTTCATGTAATGTAGCTTCATTTTCTTTTCCTTATAATGTAGTTTTATTTATTTATTTTTTAAATATTCCATTTTCTTTCTTTTTTTTTCCATTTCTTTTTCTTTTTCCTTTATAATGCTTACCTTATTCTTCTTTTCTTTTCTTTTGTTAAATCCAAAAAATTACGAAAAGTCTCTTAAGTTAGTCTTCATCTTTAAATGTTAATATAAATTTTCTCTTATTATAGCAATTTTCTTCTCTTTACTTTTCTTTTCTTTTCTTTTATTTTTATTTTCTTTTGTTTCTTTTAAAGTATAAAGTGTAAATAGTTAAGTTTCTTTTTTCAATAATTTAATAACATTTTCTAATCTATTTATTTTAGCATAATTTTTTTTTTGTAAAATTTTTCTTTTCCTTTAAATCTTTAAATTCTCTTTTGTTATAAATCCTTCTATTTTAAATTTTTTTGTTAAGTAAGCTTTCTTTTAATAAAGAATTTTTTCTTTTATGCATTTCTCATTTTATATTTCTTGTTTTTTTTTTCTTTATTCATCATATTAATACTAATGCATACTTTAGTTTCTTCACTTGAAAGCATGTTTAGAATAGTTTAATTTATCTTTTGTAACAAATCATGTTTAGGTAATTTTAACATTTTCTAGCATATTTTTGTACACTTATGAAAATCATTATAGTTAGTTTATTTTTGTGAAAATTGCATGTGGGAGTGTTCTATGTATCCTATAGTTAGAAATTGCATGCCGTAGGACTTAAGAATTCATCCTTTTATTCGTCCTAATTTGATATTCTATATACATATGTTATGTATTTTTTTTATTTGATTTTGGATATTCTCTCTTTGCCTCTACTTTCTTTATTTGCATACATTTGAAAAATCTTATCCAAGAACCAATGATAATTAGTAGAGGCCAATCTTATGGTTGGGCGAACGGGGTGCGTAACACCTTTTCCAATTCGTATCTTTGCCCCCGAACTCTTTTCTCTGGTTAATATTTTCAAGATCAGTAGCCATTTTTGTTTTCTTAGTTTTTCTCAAAAATTAAGTGGCGACTCCATTTTCAACAAAAAGAGGTTTTTAAAATTTAGTTTTCAAAGTGTTAAAAGATTTTTCAAATATCTTTGAATTTCTTTATTTTTAAAATATTTTCAAAATCCTCAAAATCCCAACGCCACAACACCAGGTTCACAATTCTATGGGAGTAGAAGGTACTGGCTTAGAAGGTACCAAATTCAGAATATAAGCCGTTGTCTCTAATGCAAGTCTCCAAAACAAATCGGGTAATCCTGAATAACTCATCATAGACCTTACCATCTCCATAAGAGTCCTATTCTTTTTTTTCTACTACATCGTTCTACTTCGGAGTACCCAATGCAGTCAAATGGGATATAATCTCTTCTGATGACAAGTAGTCCCTAAATTTTTCAAAGAGGTACTCCCTCCTACGGTCGGATCATAGTGATTTGATACTTTTACCCAGATGCTTTTTCGCTTCTGTCTTGAATTCTTTGAATTTCTCAAAGTATTAAGACTTACGGTGTATCAGGTAAATGTATCCAAACCTTGAGTAGTCATCAATGAAACTGACGAAGTACTCAAAGCCACCTCTAGCCTAGATTGTCATAGACCACACATATCAGAGTGAACCAGTTTCAACAGTTCTTTAGCTCTATAGCCTTTAGCCGAAAAGGACCTCCTGGTCATCTTACCCTCTAAGTAGGATTTATAAACTGGAAGTACCTTCACTTCCAATAAACTCAAAGGTCCATCTTCTACTAGTCTATTTATCCTTTTTAAATTAATATGACCTAAGCGTAAGTACCAAAGAAATGTTTGATTCATTAAAGAATGAAATTTTTTCTTATATGGTAAATTAGATATGTTATTCAATTCAGTCAGTTGCAGTGTATGAGAGATTACAGTAATAGCATAAGGATCATCCACTAATGTACAAGAACAGATAACCCGAATATTATTTTTAATAACCACAGAATTATTAAAATAAATCAAATATTCGTCTTTAATTAATCTAGAAACGAAAACTAAGTTCCTTCTAATGGAAGGTACATAAAGACAATTGCTCAATATTAAAACTCGATCTCTACTAAAACTAAGTGTGACATCTCCTACTACAACTGCTGTCACCTTTGTTTTATTGCCCATATGCAAGTAAATTTTCCCATCACTAAGTTGTCAGGTTCCTTAGAACTCCTGTAATAAATTATAGACATGATTAGTTGCTCCCGTATCTACACACCAGGTACCGGTAAATAACATCGCTAAACATGTTTTCACAACCAGTAAAAAGAAATTACCCTATTTGTTCAGCTTGCTGAGATAAACTAGATATTGCTTTTTCTAGTGTTATGTCTAGTTATCGTGAAAACATCTTTCTTTTGATTTTTTCACACCAGTCTGTACCCACTAACTACCTTAGAAATTGTGCAATCCTATTTTTGAACCTTTTTCTTCTTTATGTCTTTCGGCTCCGAAGAAAAACCATTTTCAGAAACAAACACATTTTCTAGTATTGAAAGAATACTCTTAGTAATTAAAGCTCTATCCAAGTTATTTTTTCAGTTAATAAATTCGATCATGTTAGTTTGTTTTCTTTGAGTATTGACGCAAGTGGATCAAAAGTTATTTTAATTCTGAGAATTACATAATTAAAAATAACCATTAATTATGACGAGAAAATATTAAATTTATTTTAATTTGGTTCACTCTACCATTAAAAAAAATTGTCAGCAGCCTGATATCCTGTGAATAGCATGCCTCGATGGGAGGACGTCTACTATTCATCGTTTGTCCAGCCATGCCAATTCCTATTAATTTTACTATCTAGACAACTGACCCTACCAAGTAAAATTAAATAGTTGACAAAGTTTTGATCCAGTAGATAATAGCAGTGACTCAAATGTAGAGGATAATATTATATACAGTTAAATGTTATTCATCACCTAATCCCAAATCAATCGCTTCGTAATGAACCCTTTAGATGAAGAAGTGATCCACACTAACAATTATCTACAATTATCCATGAAGGAGGTTCGTACTGGTGATACCGCAATTAATTTGTTCGATGAGGAGGAAGGGCTTACTACCAGCACGCAAAATTAATTGCATCACCTACAAACTGGTGATGGAGACCGCATGATTTATTTATGAATAAATTTTCTCTTCCACTTAGATTTTTTTAAAAAAATTTGAGGGTTATAAAAATCCGTTTAATTATAATAAATTTATTAATTTCGAAAATCACACGATTTGAAAGAATGTAAAATATTTTTCCGTGTACACGATTCTAAAGATTTCGATTTGCCAAACCATCTTTTCGTATTTTAATGTGTAACAAATAAAATATCCGATGAATACATAGTTTTTTCTTTAACTTTTTAGTTAAGGTAGTGATTAAAAATATTTAATTATTTTATTTTTACGTCACATATTTTTTGAAAATAATAATTTATTAAAACTAAACATTTTTTCATTTAATTAACTCAAAATTTGAAATTAATTTTCACGTTATTTCAAGATATCCAATTTAATAAAAAAATCATCTTAAACATGTTATTTTGTAAAAAATAAAATATCTAAAAATTTTCTATTTAATTAAAAAAATTTAATTTAATTTTTCTTTATTAAATTTTAATTAAAACTGAATTTTCTAAATTAATTAAATTAATAGAAATATATAAAACAAATATACATCGTCCACACAGTTTAAAAAAATATAAATATAAGATATGTATATATCTCGATTTTATGATCAAAATAAAACTCTAAAGAGTTTCAATTTTCAGCAAACAGATCAGCTTTTAATTTTTTAATCCTTGTAGAAAGCTGCTTATTGGCATCTGAATCCCACCAGGATTCTTTGATAATCAGTATTATAGATGTACAACACATCTCATATAAGTTATCATAAAAAAAACAGCCGCCAAGGCCCCGAACCATCAGCCACCACCGTCGGCTAAACCACTAGCTTGCCGCCAGCCCGTGCCGCCAAATTCCTGAGGCAGTTTTGACCTCATCTGGGCTCCATTTTTGTTCCGGTTTTTTCTAGAATGTAGCTAACGAAATAAACAATTTTTTCCCAAAAAGCCTGGTCAAAAAAAGCCCAAAAAATAAGCTTCGATGGCCACTGAAACACAAAAAATGCTGCTACCCCGCAACAGCACTGCACCTCCAATTTTCTGAGGCTATTCCAGTCTCATCCGAACTCCATTTTCGTCCCCCTTTTTTTTAAACACATCTAACGAAATATACTATATTTTTGTAAAAGAATTTTGATTCGAAAATAGCCCGAAAATAACCATCAAAAGCCTGAGAAGTCACTGCGCCGCACCGCCCACTACCGCTACTGCTGTGTCGCTTGTTTCAGCTTGTTTCATGGTTGTTTTGGCTTTCATTTTTTATTGATTTTAGCACTGATATCCATAAATATGATGTCTCAAAGAACGCCTAAAAAAAATCCTGAAAAGTCTCAAAACGGAGTCCTGAAATAGCCCGGGCTATTTCCGCCGTCTATGCTGCCTCTTTTCAATTATTTTTGGTTTAGGCTTTTGCCATGTTTTTGAACTGTTGTTTTAGCCTATTTTACTACTATTTTGTGTCTAAAAAATTGATCAAAACTCATCCCAAAAAATTCACAAAACCATGCCAAAAATGGGCCCGAGTCGCCGACCAAAGCTGTCGCTCGTGAGCTATTTTTGTCGTTATTTTTGCTGCAATTTTAGACCTATTTTCGATACTCGTCAATTAGATTTAATTACTAAAAATTTAATTTAATTGGTATCTTTAAAATTCCTTAAGCACTTCCGTTTAACTTATTCGACCGCCGAATAATCAAATTCACTTGCAGGGTTTGGTCTGGTCAAAACTTATAAGTTTTCTTAAGAATGTATTGTCAATCTCGAACAATCGGGACATGGATTCTGTCAATAATTAATATTCACCATATAATTAATACCGCTATTCAACTCACCAAGACTATAGACCGATAAAAGATCGCACCCTCTAATGAATTAAAATAACAAATATTAAAATACGTAAATAATAATTATTTCATAATTAAGAGTATAAGTACTCATAATAACCTTAAGGTGTGAATTAATTTATATAGTCAGTATAAAATTAATTACCCCAATATAGTCCTGTTCAATATACAAAAAATGTATTAGGACAGCGAGTCAAAATAATAGACGACGCTATTATCTGTTCCCTATAACCAAGACAGACCTACTAAAACTCTGTGCTACTTTCATACCGATAGTTTATCCATTTTTATCTAAACTGTGAACCAAACTTATATTCTACAAGAACCTATAATTTGGTCTTCTGTGTGCAAGTCGTACTCTACACACCAAATTAAATACTGAACAGAATAAAGAACAACCATGCATAACATTCAAAAAATCATATTGTATATATTGCTTATTAAGATTCTCATAAAATGGAAGAATAATTTTATTAAAATAAAATTAAATACTAAAACTAAAAAAATAAATTCATATTTTTTAATATACAACCCTGACATGATGTACATTTAGATCATATTTTCATTAAATGTGATAACACTAGTATCATTACCATATCCAAGAACCTTGTACAACACTCTAGAACAAAGCATATTGAGATCAGACATCATGTCATTAAAGATCATGTTAAAAAATGTAATATAGAACTTAAATTTGTAGGCACAGACCACCAACTTGCTGATATATTCACCAAACCTTTAAATGAAGAAAGACTATGTTATATCAGAAGAGAACTTGGTAAGTTATGTGCTCCAAATTGATGTTAAAATGCTATACAAACAATACATGTTCAATGTATATCAAATGCTTTTCATGCTTTATTTTTATGTGTGAAAGGTGTCGACACAATGCTAAAACGTGTCGATACGTGTGTAAAAGTGTTGACTCAAAGCTATATAATATCGACACATTTTCATAAAAATGTCGACCCCAACTGTATAATGTTGACACAATTCGAATTCTTGCTCTCGCTAAAATTTGTGTTGACTTACCTGTGAGGAGTGTCGACTCAATGAACCGAAAGTGTCGACACCCTGTTAAAATGTGACAACACAATTTCTATCCTTGGACACCCCCAATGTCGCGTGAAACGTGTCTACTCAAATGAGATTAGTGTCGACACATTTCATAGAGTTTATATATAGACCATTTTTCCTTTTTCACGCTCAAACTCTTTAGTTATCTAAACCAGAAATCGTTCATCTCCCTCTTCTCTCTGTCCCTCTATAAAACCTAGAGTCGACTCCCCCTCTCCTTCTCTCTTCATCTCTTTCCCTCTCTCTATCTCTGACCATGACGCTCCAAACAATGGGAAAGGAAAGCAAATGCCCAAACGAAGGGCCGTCCAGCCCTAGGGCTACGAAGAAGCAGAAATCGAAGAAGGACAAGGCTGAACCGTCAATCGTCGCTCCAATTGACACATCCTTGAAATTTCAGTTCTCAAAATACAAAAACTTGTACTTCGCGTCGTTCGAAAATTGCGAGGTAATCCCTGGACATTCTGTAAACTTTGAGTTCTTTGATTGCATATAAATAAACTTCTCTGAATGGTTCACCAACCTCGGTTGGATGAATCTACTCCAAATCCATGACCATCACTATCCAACACTCATTAAACTCTTCTATACCCACATCAAAATTTTTGACACCCCTGACAACACCATCACCACATGGGTGAATGGTGTGAACATCAAACTGACCTCTAAGATTTTAAATGAGATTCTCGATTTTCTTGAGGGTCAACTCTTTGTCCCCTGTAAATCCAAGAGGAAAACCATTGAAGGTTTCTCCTTTCATGACATAGTGAAGAAAGTTTTTGTTGTTAATGAGATTGATCATTCCAAGCCTCTTGAGGCTAACTCTCTCAAACCAGAAATGAGAATTCTTTATCATTTTGTGAATCACATTTTTTTGTCTCAATCTAAAAAATTCAGTGATGTTTCCTTTATGCACATTTTTATCATGTGGTGCATTCTTGAGAGAAAGAAACTTAACCTTGGTTATTTGTTCATTTTTGAAGTATTGCAATCTCACTCTAAGCAAAACTCCACCCTTTCCCACGGAATGTTCTTAACCAAAGTTTTTAAGCATTTTGGTGCTGACTTAACCACTAAAAAAGGGATTCTTTTTTCAAAGTATGATCTGTATGGTAAGTCCACACTAAAACATATGGAAATCTCTTTGGTTGATGGCATATAAATTACTCGTCGTGGTACCCCCTCTGCAAACATAACTTCTCTTCCCCCCTCTTCTAGTCATGCAAACTCCCCCATCCCCTTTGACTTTGGTTCCCCTGCTCTTCCTCCTTTTATGATTGATATTCCTGGTCCCACTTCTTCCTGCTCCTCTTTACGTTGGTAGTTCCTTCTCTGCCCCACCAGTTGGTCTCTCCTCCCAGGAGGTTGCTGAGTTAGTCACCCTTGTTTAGGGGTTGACTTTTTCTATAGCATCCCTCCGTGAGAAGGTTGATGCGGACCTTTACAAAATAGGTTGTAAAGTGTCATCTACTTCTAAGAATGTCACAAACCTTGAGAAGATCGCACACATTCTTAAAATGGAAGTCAAAAATTGTAACACTCCGACCCTTCACATGGCAACGATATTATCCGCTTTGGACAAAATCCCTTATGATTTTGTTCTTCCTAGGGAGTCACCCATCCTTGCATTGCTCCCACCCAAGCACGCTTAATTATGGAGTTTTGCTAGAGTTTCTACCACCTGGAAAAAGGTCTCGTTGAATGTAAGGGTCTAAGATTTTTCTTTTATAGCCCAGGAACTCCCTCTCTTTTTTCGATGTGGGATACCAGGATATCATAAAAATGCTAATGACATTGGAAAATCTTTGAGCAAGAAGATGAAGGGCAGTGTTAAAGCAATTGTGAAGGCCAACATAGCCATTCTAGAGCAAGTCAGAAAGGAGTATGATGAAGGCGATGTCATTGTTGTCCAGCAGAATTCCAAGAAAGTGAAAGAACACATCTAGTGGATCCAAGATGCTTGGAGCAAGTAGTTCAAGCCAAGACAAACCAAGGCAGAAAAAGAAGTAAGACTGAGAAGAGAAACCAACTTGGCTTTGGAAGCCACCTTTGTAGCTTTGGAAAAACAAGAAAACGAAGATGAAAGGGCTCATTCCTCAAAAGAAAAGGCCTATGAAAGAAAGAAAAAGCAAGAGAAAAAAAAAAGCCCTCAAGAAGCAGATGGATGACCTCTGATGGCTGAGTTATGATAATTCCAAAAAGGAAGAAAGAGAAGAAAACAAGAAGTTAAGAAGTTTTTGTTGTGTTTGTTGTGTTTTTGAACTGAAGAAGAAGTTGTAACTATAAAAATATTTTGTTCTGTCTGAATGTGACTGTGGTGGTTGGCAAAAACATTTCATCTTTTAAGTTACTTTTTCCTCATACTAATGGATGAATGGGTTGTATGAATGAAAGTATTTTAACTTATTTGCATCTTCAATTTAATATCAACTGTTTTTTTCTTGACCTACATTTCTTTTTGGAATGTTAAATGTTAAATGCCTTGCTGAAATTGGGATTGAATAATAATTGAGTTTTGTGCATATATATTCAGTCAATTGCTATATCAAAACTGTTGGATGCCTAAGTTTACTTGCATTACTGTTCAATTTTTAATAAATTCAAAATACTTCTGAATTAAATTAAAAAATCTCTTAAACATGTGCATTACACTATTGTTGAATGCCTTATTATTGTGATTGTTAAATTTGTTTAAGGCATAAAGATAAGGAGAGAACCCTTGTCCAAAATCTTGTTAAATATTTTTTAAAAAAAATTATAATCATAAAAAAATGAGAGATTATTAGCCCAATGGCCTTTTATTAAATTTTGATGATTTTCACAATTCGTTTTTCAAATTAATTTGATTTAAAAAGATTATATTTATTTGTTTTTAAAAAGGTAAGTGTTGACACCTAATGACAAAAGAGTGGACACTTTATGCCATTTGTGCTGACTCTTTACATCAAATGGATTGACATTCAGTATTCTGAATAAAAATATTTTTTGTCGACACAAATTGATATTTGAGTCGACACCTTAAGGCAAAGTATGCTTGAAACACTCAAGTGTGTTGACATCATTGAGAAATTGAGTCGACACCCTAACATCTTTATCTAAGACGTTTTAAAAACTCAGATGAGTCGACACCAAACTAGTTTGGGTCGACGCCTTTAGTATTGGACTGGAATCTACTTTGGGTCGACGTTAGATACTCTTTGAGTCGACACCAAGTCAAAGACGAATAAGCAAAATGAGTCGACACCTAAAGGATTTGGGTTGACACCTACACATCCATGTGGGATTCAACTTGAGTCGACACCAACGCAAAATGAGTCGACACCAAGTGATCTATCAAGTTTCAGTCTTCGGGTTCTATGAGTTGGCACCGAAAGGAAATTGAATCGACACCTAAATACCCTTCGAAAAACAAAATGAGTCAACACCAAAGAGAAATGGGTCGACACCAGAGTTACAAGTTATTTTTCGATTTCAAGTCAAAAAGGGTCGACACCGAAGCTTGTTGAGTCGACACAAATGTTCCTTTCAGAAGTAAGAATTTTGGGTTGACACTAAACAAAGTTGAGTTGACATCAAAACAACTGAGACTATTTGAAAGTTTATGAGTCGACACCAAACGAAGATGAGTTGACTCTAAAAGTCCCGAGACTGGCTGTAACTTTCTGAGTTAACACCAAACAATTATGAGTCGACGCCAAAGTCTCACCTGAAAATCTGAAGAAATGCACTGGGTCGACACCAAATTTCATGAGTCGACACCACTGTGTGGGTGAGGTAAAAGCAAAAATTTGGTCGACACCAACGAAGATCTGAGTCGATACAACCACTTGAAGAACCAAATTCTAGATATTTTGTATCAACACAAAATGGTTTTGAGTCAACACTTTCAACAAATTTCAAATCTCGCGCTGGATCCAACGGTTGAATTTCAGAGCATTTATTTCTTCCACCAACCCACTAATAGTCATTTACTTCAAATGGCCATATAAGGAGTTAATTTCAGAGTTTCAAAGGTCTGGACACTGTTCTATTACTCAAGACCAAAAGCTCAAATACTTGAGAAAGCATTTACTACTCTTTAATACTCCTCCAGCCGATCCTCTCTTTATTACTCATATATTTCTAATCATTTGTAAAGAGAGTGAGTTAGTGAATCTTTGATTCTCACATTTCTTATATTAAAGAGTGAATCACCCTTGATCTTTTAAGAGAGTGAGTGATCTTCTTTAAAGAAGTGCTCAAGAGAGATTAGAAAAAGCATGGATTATTTTGTAGAATCTTCTTGAGGCTATAAAAGGCTTTTGAATGCGCCTGTGAAATATTCGATCCTAATGGATATTCTCAATGGGAGTCTAGAGGAATGGACTTAGGTTTGAAAAAAAATCGAACCACTATAAATCTTGGTGTATGATTCAATTTCTCTCTCCCTAACTTTTTTAATTTCTTTGCTGTTTATATATTGCTATATCTGTTTGAGAAATTAAAAAGTTTTGAAATTTTTTTTTAAAATTGTTATTATTATTTTAAAATCCAATTCACCCTTTTCTAGAGTTTCCTGAACTAACAGTTAGCTGTTAAAGTAGTTGTCAATCGGCTCCTAAAAAGCATCCAAGCCACGTAAACAGAAGTGAAAAACTTTGCTTTTATATATTTAGGCCCGATTGGCAACTAGCTTAAAAATTAATTTTTTACTTTTTTTATGTTTTAGTTAAAATGTTAAATCTGATTTAAAATAGGTTATTTGGTAAGTTAGTTTTTAAGCTAACTTTTTAAAATTGGTTGTTTGGGTAAAAATTTAAATTTTTTATTTTTATTTAAATTGGACAGTTTTATCTTTTTATACAGTTAAAAATAACAATTATATATAATTTTTTTTGTTACAGGAAGAACCTACACTAACATAATCTGATAAAAAAGAAATAGGAATTACCCTAAGTGCCCATCATTAAATTTGAACCCACAACTCTATGATGAAAAGTTGAGGTAATGCCATTAAGCTATCAAAACCTTGGCAACAATTATATATAATTGGTATTGGTAATAAATAAGTTATGAATAAAATGTATTATTATATTTTAAAAATGATAAAAATTTTGAATAGAATATTATAAGAATTAGTATTTTGATTTGATTTTTTAGTTGTTTATTTTTATTTTTTTGCTAAACAAGCCATATTGACTTTTTTTTTGTATTTTTATCTAAATGGGCATCAGTGGTGTTTGACAAAATTATTACTCATAATTTATAGATTGTACTTTGTAACAAAAGTTGTCAGTGTTTGGTAAGTTTGTACTTTGTAGATTAAATAGAAAAAAAAAGTAGTTATAAATTATAATAGAAGTTATGAGTGTTTAAAAAAATTTGTATCTTATAATTAAAATTAATAACAAAAAAATAAAAATTACTGATAATAGTATTTTCAAATACTCATTAATTTTTACATAAAACTATCCAAATAACGACAAAATAATACAGAAAACGAAATACTCTATTTTAACAGAAGTTTATTTTCAAAATTCTTAGTCAAATAAAGTGATAGCGACATTGCACTGACAATTTCATGTATTTAAGAGGTAAGTAGAAAAGAAAAAAAATTACCTGAAAAAGAAAAAAAATAACAAAAAAATATAGAAGACGAAGGTTAAAAGAATTCAAAGATTATTGGCAACTAGGTTAATTTTTTTTTTTTTTTTGTATTTTTAATTAAAAAATTAAATTTAATTCAAAAAGATTATTTGTTAACTTAACTTTTAATCTAACTTATTTAAAATTTGTTATTTGAATAAAAAAATTAAATTTTTTTATTTTTTTGTTCATCTTAAATAATTTTGTCCTTCTATATATTTAATATTAACAATCATATATAATTGGTAGTATTAGTAATTAAGTTATAAATTAAAAGTATTCTAGGTATTTGGCAAAATTTTTGCTAATAATTTTTAATTTCTTATTATTAATTTTAGCAATAATTTATAATTTTTTTAAATACTCACAAATTCTATTACAAGTTATAATTATTTTTTTTTATTTTAACTACAAGTTAACATTTTTATTAGGCACTCACAACTTTTGCAACAGACAATAATTTAAAATTACTAGTTTTAACACTACCAAACACACTCATTGTATTTAAAAAATAGTTAGGGTTTGAATGAAATATTATAAGAGTTAATATTTTAATTTGACTTTTTGATATTTTAGCTTTTTTATTTTTTTTCCAAATAGATCATATTGACTTTTTTTATTTTTAGTTAAAAAGTCAAAAAAAATTAAAGTAGCCAAACAAATCTTAAGAAATAGTAACGAAAATAATTAGGTCAAATTTCACTGACCACCCCTGAGGTTTTTGACAAAAATAGAAACCTCCCATGTTGTTTCAAAAATTGCACAAACCTTACCTCAAATTTGATTTTAATATCAAAGAGACCCCAACCGTTAAAATTTCTGTTTAACTTAACTCAAAACCACTGTCTACCCTAAAATCACCCTCAAAACGCCGTTCCCACCCTCACCCAAAACCACCATTCCCACCCCCACCCAAAACCAAACCCACCGTCCCATCCCTCGCCCCACCCCCCACCCCAC
>JAULJZ010174172.1:0-23727 GCA_032270985.1 Heliamphora pulchella
TGTCTCTCACCCCCACCACCACCACCACCGCCGCCACCGCCACAACTAGTGATCTCAGGCAAAGAGTGATTGTGTGCCTCAGCAAGCTCGCCGACCGCGATACTCTCTCCGTCGCCACCACCGAGCTCGAGTCCATAGCGCGCAACCTACCGCACGACGCGTTCTCTCCGTTTCTCAACTGCCTCTCCGCCACCGACTCTTCCGAGAAGTCGCCGGTCCGGAAACAATGCGTCCGGCTTCTAGGCCTCCTTTCCAACGCACACGGCGACGCTCTCTCTCCGCACCTCTCCAAGATGCTCTCCGCTGTCCTCCGCCGCCTCCGCGACTCCGACTCTGCCGTCCGCTCCGCCTGCGTCGATGCCGTCGCTTCGATGGCCTCGCAGATTACGAAAGCGCCGTTTTCTTCGTTCCTTAAGCCGCTTGTGGAGGCGATTTTGCACGAACAGGATTGCAATTCGCAAATCGGTTCGGCGCTGTGCCTCGCGGCGGCAATCGAAGCCTCGCCGGATCCTGAACCGGCGCAATTGCAGAAGCTCTTGCCAAAGCTGCTGAAATTAGGCAAGAAGGATTGCTTCAAGGCTAAGCCGTCACTTTTGTCGCTCATTGGCAGCATTGCAAGTGCCGGAGGTGCATCGAATCGTAATGTGTTGAGTATTTTGGTTCCAAGCTTAATTGAGTTCTTGAGCAGAGAAGATTGGGCGGCGAGGAAGACCGCGGCAGAAGCGTTGGCGAGGTTGGCGGTTGCAGAGGGGAGTCTGTTGTCGGATTTCAGGTCATCGTGTTTGGCTTCTTTGGAGGGTCGAAGATTCGATAAGGTAATCTTCTACTAAAACTTGATTTGGCGAATGTGCGTTTGCTTTGTTGAAAATTCCGGAATTGCGATCAAATTTGATTCGATGCAGCAGGTCAAGGTTGTTCGCGACACAATGAATCGTGCCATGGATCTGTGGAAGGAGGTTCCCGGGGATCCTGAAAGGGTTTTGCCTCAGTCTCAATATAAATCTTCGTCCAAAGGTATCGTTGATTGGCTCAATATTCCTTCTATTTTCGCTAATTCTCTCTTATAAATTATAATGACGAATCACATTGCTAATTTTGTAGTTGCAAAGACTAGTACGTGCAAATTGATCAGTTTATGAATAAGAGCAAGGAAAATGTGTTTTTCTATGCCAGAATCTTTCACAAACTTTGGATCCGTTGTAAGGAGTCAATGTGGTTCTTTTTTCCTTTTTTTTGGAATGAAACCACGAAAATGTGGTTTCCAAGGGATTTAAGATGTTAGCGGAGGATTTCAATTCTATGAGCTTGGATAGGCCAGGCCAGTCTGTTTCAGCGTTATACTTGGGTAATGCATTATTTTGGTTCTTCAGTGGAGTTACTGTGCTGTGAGTATAAAATGGCAATGATATAGAAAACACTTCATTCTGTGAAATGCATTATTTTGGTTCTTCAGTGGAGTTACTGTGCTGAGACTTGAGGTTGTGTTTGATTGATTGGAATAATAATGAGGAGATATATAATTTGACTTGATAAGTAGTTCTATAGGACTAATAGTGAATGGATTATTAATACCATATTTCTTTAAGTATTGAATATCCCACATTTTGTTAAATTTATTATCCAATTGATGTATAATCCTCCGACTACTTGTTGAATTCAAATAAAGAAAATATAATATTATGGGATATATAGTCCAATTCCTATTTAATCCTATCAATCAAACATGCTATGAGAATATAAAATGACAATAATATAGGAAACACTTCATCCTGTTGATAGTGCTCGTTGGAAATTATCACTACTTTGTTTGACACCTCTTTGTACACTTGTGGAAAACATCTTCCGTAGTCATTTAGAATGTTGTATAAGTGTACACGGTGGGAAAATGTCACCTTTTTTTTTCTTTTGGAAGTTATTTTAAATGTCAACTGTTGTCTTTTTGTTTTGTAGTTTATGGCTGTTCCATATAAGTGCACATGCTTTGATAAATGTATGTGTTTGATATAATAGATTCACAATAATACATACATCGCATATTGTTGAGTGCCTGTGTCTAAAAAATTTGCCATGTCTAACTACCTCAAGTCCTAATCAGATCATGATATTTTTCTGTATGCCCACAAACATGTTACTTTTTGGTTTTCTGATATGATCAATGACAGTGTTTTCCCAAACACCAAAAAGAGACAAGCTAGGAAGTTCTTAATGGAAGGATCTAATTATTATTATTTTTTATCAGCAGCAAAGAGATAAGGATCTAATTATTATTGCCATAAAAATTAATTGGTTGAATATGACTGCTGTCGTAGGGTGGATCTATTGAGCATATGCTGTTCTACAGTTCTACTTTCAAACATTAGTGCTGGTTGAAACTAGCTAATGCTGGTTACTTATGTTATTCTGGTTTTCCATGGTATCAGATGACGGTGGTGTTGGATGCTCCCCTCCTGTCTCCAAAAGTTTCGGTGATGACAGTTTTGAAACACCTAAACCAAAGAAAACAACTCTCTCTAGCAGGATTCCATCATCTGATAATTCATTTCTTACCGTTGCCACAAAAAGAAATCCTTCAAAGAGTGGTGACAAGAAGCCAAGTACAACCATGTTCTGTAAGCTGGACTTTAAGAAGAAATCTGATTGGAACATGCAGATTGCTGTGCCCCGGCCTTCATTTTCAGATGTGGCTCGTGAAGATGAACTTGAGAATAGAAAAACTGGAGGTGTACATTCAGAAGTGAATGGGAGCAACGGGAACTCGAAATCAGTAATGGAACACGTCCTCTTCAGTAAAACCTGTGATGAAAAATTGCATAGGTTTGGTGGTTTGAGATCTGGGTCTCGTGTGGTACCATTTTGTGAGGATGATAGTTGCAAGTCATATGTGGCACAGGGCAATGCTACTGAACTTGTTGATGGAAACCAGAAAGATGTTGAGGATCTGAATTTGATCCGCAAACAGCTTGTTCAGATTGAAGAACAACAAACCAATCTGCTGGAGCTTCTTCAGGTATGGGTGTGTTTTGGTACAATCAGTGCATTATAGGATCAGTTACGTGCCTGAGTAATTCTCCTTTGTAAAATGTTTCTACTGTAATTAAATTGTTAGTAACTTTATCCAAGAAGGTAAATGCTCAACAAACTTCACCGGTCTGGTTAGCCTCAAATTTGGAATCTCCCCTTACTGATTTCATCTCAAGTTCTTGGGCATTACACTTGAAATTTTCTGTTGAACAGAATGGCAATAAACATATTTTAATTAAGGAGCGAAACCTCGATACCTCGATGATATCTGAGATGATAGAATAGCAGAGCAGGAGAGAAAAGAGGAAGGGGATTAGCACCTGGGATTTCGGGTTGTTACTCTCTTTCAAACGGTAGACTTTTCAACCATTTTTTGAGCTGGTTTGACACGAAGCTTTTGAAAATGTAGTGCACCCAGGTAAATAAGGAACGAGATGAATACAAAGGTTAAATGAGCTTCCCACACCCAAAACGTGCCACCTTTGGCCCTTCTCACGATAAAAGCGGTTTGAAGCTCGAGCTCGGATTCTACGATCTGGGCGATTCTGGCAACCTTCAGAGAAGGGAAAGTCCCCTTTGCTTTCCATCTGTCTCGTGCCACTCATGCTTTCACTCAAGCCAATTTTTGTATCCATAGAATATCTGGCGTAACATAGATAATAAATAAATAGGAGTTAATATAATTCCAATTGCCATTACTCAAATGGAATTCGTTTCTTGTACGACCCAAGAAAAATTTAATCTAATTTCTCCATGTTTTGGGGAAAACGATTCATAGGATAAGATAAAAATCCTTCAACGGGTGAGATAAAGAAGGATAAGCTACTGAACTGAACTCAACAAAGCCTTGTCCTTCAACGAGGGTCCTTGGCATGGTATCTCGGCTTTGGGCCAATAACATGTTGGCTATTTATGGCTGTACTTTCTATGTTATGAGCTCGTTGGTAATTGATGGTTATACTTTAATACCTATCATATGCTGCTTTCTACTAGGCAAAACTTAAATGACAAAGTTCACTTCTTATTCTGTGTTTGCAAACCACCTAATTTTTTATTGATGACATAACTGTTAAACACGCATCTGACTTCAAAACTTCTCTGTATACTTGATTGTAGAGGTTCATCGGTAGCTCCCAAAGTGGGATAAATTCCCTGGAGACACGTGTAAATGGCCTAGAGAAGGCACTGGATGAAATATCCTATGACTTGGCAGTATCAACTGGCAGGATTTCAAGCACCGATTCTGTGGGAAATACATGTTGCATGTTACCTGGTGCAGAATTTTTGAGTCCAAAGTTTTGGAGGAGAACAGAAGGCCAATATTCTTGTTCACGGTTCTCTTTCTCTGGAAGAAATCATTCCCTGACAGCCATGCGTAGTATGCCGAATAAAGATGCAAATGCTGAGATTCCTAAACTGGATAGCCCAAAAGAAAAGTGCCAAAGTTGGGGTAGATTTGTGGCGAGGCCACTGGCAGATACTCACCAGAACTTGAGGGGAAACTTAGAGTCATGCTTAAGTAAAAGTCCCGAGAAAATTACTCAAGATGCTGATAAGGTAAAAATCTACAGTACAGGTGGCCTTAATGGGACTTCACTTCCTAATTGTTTTGCAGCAGGAATTATGAGAAACGGGTGAACTTATTTGTACTCTTGCCTTGGCTCTATCTTGAAATATTAAGAATTTGCTTTCTTCATTCTCTTTTATTGTCTTTCTCCTATTAATTTGACCAAATTAATAGGTCCAATTTCATATGTTACCGGACTAGCTGGCGGTGGGTCATTATAGGCCTCTTGTTGAGCTAGGTTTTATGATGATAGGGAAAGAAACATGAAAGCTACAATTTTATTTGTTTTCATCATGTAGATTAAAAGAACCACATATTTGCAATTGGTCATAAATATCTTGAACACGGTTAATACCTCACATCATTTCAAAATATGTTTTGAATGAACATTCATCTTTCTTTCACTGCCTTTCCTCTATTCTTGGTACTCAACTTGTATTCTTGAACTAGCAATCCTGAATTCTTTTCAATTGGATGTTGGCAATTGGTTTTCTTTTTTTGCACATTTTGTTCTTGATTAAATGTGAGAATGCATATTTCCCCATGATCCCATCTCTTTCCATTGCAATATGAATCTGACAATGGTTGTGGCACTTCTTAACTTGGTTTGATTCTAACATCATTTTAAAAATGAAAGAAAGAAGAAAAGAAAAGAAACAAACCCCCAGTCATTGCTTGTCACTTAATCTCACTTCTTTTGTGCACTTGAGCAAGATAAGGTCGGTTTATTTTTAATGTTTTCCATCAAAATCAACATTTTCTGTCGAACCAAATGCTAGAAAATGCTTTTCAAAAAACACTTTCTGCTGCAGCAAACAGTGTAATATTATTTTCCATTTCCTTGCTCTATAATGTTCTTGTCTATGCTTCTAAGAGTTGATTTTCCCGGACAAATAATTTCATTGTTTATTTATCTTTTATCAGATCATCTGGTTAGATTGAAAGTTTAGTTGCATCAATCTATTTTGAAAAGAAAGAAGAAATATTTGCTACTACTACATCACCTGAGGAAAAGGAAAATGAAGCGGATTCATCTGCCAGGAAGACAAATTATTCTTTGGATGTGGACAAACTGTGAAACTTCAAATGAATGCATCTTCTAAGTACTACCCTGAAGAATATTTACTTCATTCTAAATTCCTTCGTTTCGAAGGGGCAGCATTCAAGTTTCCATTGTAATGATCGGCAAGTCATTTCTGTCTGATTTTTGGTTTAGTTTGCCCCATCACACGAAGATCGATGCAATTTGTACAGGGTAAGTTTTTATATACATCTTTTGGCTTTGCAACATTGGTTTGTACAGTGCTTCAAGTTTTCATGTTGTGGAACTGGCAACCCTTCCCCATAAGCCACGTAAAACCAGCAATCCCCTTCTGCTTCCAGCAAACCTTATCCTACCTGTGGTCCTGTTACCAAGACATTTCATTATGAGTAGAGATAGCCACACAAAAAAAATATATGGGAATACCACATCAGCATGCTGACGTGGTGTGTCCATCTAATACATGCACAATATGTGTTCATTTAATGTGGGACCATATTATGATTACTTTTTTTAAAGATATGACCAGTTCTTACAATTATAAGTACATGGCGTGCGTGTATTGGGTGGGCATGCTACATCATCATGCTGATGTGGCGTTCTCTACCCACCAAATAACTTCTCCTTTTATATAGGCATTGAATTCCCTCCAAAGGTTTGAACTTTTAAAAGGCAATGTAACTTGCCATGTAACTGCAGTTGGTTTCCAAATACGAATACATTTCCTTTGGTGATCAAATCAGGTCTAGCTAAGCAAAGGAGAAGTTACTTCAAAATTTATAACCGCTGCTCTCTTTCGCTGTCATCTGTGTTGTACTTGCTCTTCTGATTAAATTCAAAATAATCTCAAACTGCCTCCAAGCTTGTACTTGTTTTCCAATTTAAAATGCCATCTGGATATTCCTTGACAGCTGTAAAATTATGATAATATATAAAGGGGGGAATTCACATTTGGTGTTACATTAATTTTCAAGTTGGAAGCTGCATGAACTTTTTATTTGTCCAAAATACCTATCAATCTTTTCTTCTATTATTTAATTTACAAGTTATAACTGTTCACAATTTAAAAATTAAACAATTATATTATTTAAATTTTTTTTTAATTATTTTGATTTTTAAATATAAATTTGTACGCGAATGCACGTGACAATGGCTAGTGTCATATAATTTGGGCGCTCTTGACATGTTTATTTTTACAATGCAAAGGAGGTGAATTTGCATTCATGAATTCTTATTGCACGACAAAAGTGAAAATGTTCGGAAATCTTCCATGTTTTTTCGTCCAGGTTGTCATATGATTAGTATTTATCGGTTCACTTCGTTGATCTATTATCATGGCCTCGTTTGGCAACCGATTTAAAATCAGTCTAATTGCGTTTTTGTTTAAACTTTAAAAAGTCTCACCGTCTAATTAAAAGAGTAAGAGGTTTTTAGCATTTTTGTTTTTTACATAATTTTTAATATATTTTTTATAAAAATTATATTTTAAAAATATATTCGTTAAAATTTATTAAACAATATCTATATTGAATATAAAAATTCTTAAAAAATTATAGTAATTTTAAACAAAAAATTTTATCTTTGGACTTAAAAAGTGACTTTAAGCGTTTAGTTTAAAGTCATCATGTATATTTTCCTAACGAATTTTTAATTTTTTAAATTTGAAGAGGCTTTAAACAAAAACCTTGATTTAAAGCCTGCCAGACGAGGCCATCTGTTCGCATCTCTGCGAGATCTCATAAGGTTCCGATGTGATGACAGAATTAGACACAAGGTTCATAGTTTTGTGGTGCATTGTATAATTTTGGGCAGACGACAGAATTTGGTGGCCAGTGGTATCAGGTATGGAGGTAGGTTCTCTCTAAAAAGCCAGGTAAAGACTCTGGATTGGACCCAAAAAAAAAAAAAATAATACCCAGGGTTCAGTTGCTAATTCTGTGTACACTTGTATCATATATACTTGCAATTTTTCTTTTTTGATTTTGACTAAGAAATTGTTCCCAGTTGCAAACAAGGTGTAGGAGGGAAAACTGAGCTCACCAAAATAAGACTAGAACTTGAGTAGAAACAAGGTAGGCCACACGTTCAACATTGTATACGAAACAGACGAGGATAAGTATGTGAAACCAATTCACAAGTTCAGAATAGAAAAAGCGTTGTCTATGTCAAAAGTCAGATCTAACATGTTCCAATTTATTAAAGAAATGCGCATTCTTAACGCTGAAGTTTTCGCCAAAATTATATCACCATTAAAGGGAACCTCATCCCATCTGATCTAACTTGGACAGGCTAGGCAGGAGTAGCAGGTTCTGAAATGGCTGACTATACATACGAAGTTTACCCTTGTCAACTAATTGAATCTTTTTTTTTTTGGAGAAGTTCTTGTCTCGAAGGTTTTCATTTATATTTTTTAGAAATATAATATTTTACACTTATTTTATAAATAAATAATAATAATTACACAATATGAAAGTCTTGTTCATTGAACTGTTCTTTTTAAAAATATAATTCACACATCCTTATTTTAGTATTTTTTTATAAACATTATTTTAGTATTTTTTAATCTTTTTCTAGAAATAATTTCCATAAATAAATTTCTAAATAAATTTCTATAATTTTAAAAATAAAAAGTAATAAAAATGAGCCCGCAATTGGATCTCATTTTAACAAATTATATAGAGTTTGTCTAACAAATAAATTTGAAATTATACTTCAACAAATAATTTACTATTTTTATTATTTATTTAATATATGGGTACAATTAAGAAGTGATAAATTTAATCTAATTCCACGTATGCCAATAATCCAATGCAAAACAAGCACCTGAATATTAATCCAATCTCATTACTAATCCGATTTTATTCATTATTCATATATAAATTTCATTTCATTATTAATCTCATACGACCTAAACCGATTACCAAACGAGAGCAAAAAATAGTACAGAAAATGTCGTAGCTTTACAATGAAGCATGACACAGCTTAAAGAACAATTAAATACATTGAGATTATAAAACCCATTAACATAATTCCAAGCTCACTAACTAAAATCATAAAATTATAAAATCAAAATTATAATTACAAAAAAAAATGGAAAATAGTTAAATCCCCGGCGCCTAACTAGATACAGCCCACAGAGCAATCCAAAATGCGCTCTTTCTGTTCTCTCTAAATTTTCTCTCTCCACGTCTACTAACATTCACCCAACATTAACAAAAGTTCAGAAGTAACAATGACAATAGGTATGGATAGGTACGGGGATGAAGCCAATTTCCATCCCTGAGACAAAAAAAAATATATATATATATATCAAATGAATAGTAGAGGTAGAGATATATTGATAATTATTTTAAATTTTAAAAAAATAATATTAATAAGAGTTATAAACAGTACAACATATAAATTATAATAGTCAGTGAATAGTTTGAATTAAATATATAAAATGTAAAAAGTAGAGATGAAAAATGAGATACAAATATAATATTTGTACATTTTTATCTTTTGTCATATTTTCTATAATTGGGAGGCGGGACAAAATAAAGGACGATGGAAAAATATGCCTTATTTGTTATTGGGGTTAGAAAAATCCATCCATGACGGAGCGAAGACATGCAGAAAGTGGACGCCCCATTCAGAAGAACCTCCAAAAAAAAAAGGAAAACTCTTCAGCATAACCTGTTGTCGGCACAGGCACAAGATCTGAACCTGTGCATAATCGCTCTGCAAACAAGCAAATTAAGGAATGGAATCAAAGCAACGTCGCATGCGGAAAAGATAGCTACACCTCTCTTCTGCTCTCACTGCACACTATTTTCTGGTAAGATCCCATGGAAAAATTATTAGATAATCTTAAAGCACCATATGTCATTGTTTATGTAATAATTTCAACAAATAAAAATGTTTGATGCATGCCAACTAGCTCATCTTTTGTCTCCAACTCTACCCAAGAAGGGTTAACATGGTTTCATCTAAAGTACTTTATATTACATCATTTAGTAAAAACATTACATAAACAATGCAGCATAATATTTCAAAACAACCCAATAATACTTCCCGTCGTGTGAGTTCTCATTTGTTGCCTTTCTTTACCTCTTGTCGTATCGAATTTCGAGAGCTCGGTCGCATTCAGGCTGGTTTTGGTAGCTTCAAGCTTTCCACTGCTGTCCTCTTCAATCAACTCAGATTCGGCATTAACCTAAAAATAATACACTATCTTCGTCGTGGCAGTTTGTTACCTGATGATGTATTATTAACGGTATCTGATGGGTATATATTGGAAGGAGAAGGAGGAGGACTCTTGGCCGGCCCAGAGGTAAGAGAACCCATGATCATAAAAGTTTCCTCCATCTGGTCATCCATGGAGATCAACTCATCCTAGGGAGGAGTTAATCTCAGACAGATCAACTTATGGAGCATGGAAATATGGGCACTCATGTCAGCAGAAGACACCAATGCCAGAGCACCTGTAGGGACGCGTGTGGCTAGCATGGCGCATGCTTAAGGTGCGTTTGGTTGGCCCTCGGAGGTCTAACGATTTCCCAAATTTGCATCTGGGACTACACCGGGGACCATTACACATGTCGTAACATCCAGGAGAGAGTCTGACGCGAGAATCATTCGAATACACGAAGAATCAGTTGAGTGCAGAACGAACAAAGGCACGTGTTTCAGTATCTTCAACTCTAACTTCCTAAAACCCTAGCTTTTCTCTCTCGGTTTCTCTCTCTCCAAATTCCCTGACTTGAGCGCCAGCACCACATTCGGTGCCTCAGTGATCTCTTCTGGTTGTTTTGTACGTTTTTGGATCACGGCTGTTGACAAGTAGATTGGAAGCATTATCGGTATCTAATAGGGATGTGAAGAGAGATAAATTAGAACGCTCTTACTATGAGCTTTGTGTTTGCAGAATGGTGGGAACAAAGCTTCTGCTCTTTGCGAGTGGAGGATATACCATGCTTAGCTTCAAATTGAGAAGTGGTTGATAACAAGAGTGGTGATGGAATTCAGAGGTAATTGAAGAGCTTGAACTAGAGAACTACAATGTCGACATGCATGTCAGCTCAACAGGCATGTCTGGCCTGAATTAAGACTCAAGGAGATTTTTCATACTACTCTCAGAGCAAGAGGTGAATGTAACTGGGTTGGATTCATGAATGTTGAAGAATTCAACTCCCCGTTCCCCTACCCTGAGATCCAGAAATTGCATTTTCCAAAGCAGAATTCCCTTAAGACATGTTTATTTCGGGGGATTGGGGGGGGGACGGGATAAGACTAGAAAACACGAAGGCCCACCAAAATATCATGAGAAAAATAGTCCCGTATTTTATGGCAGAGCTCGTACAAATAGTCCAATAAATTTTAAACTATTTTCGAGATAATTAATACCTAGTCTCTCTAGTATTATTAGTACCACGCTTATCAAAGAAAAAAAGTATTTTTAGTACCAAATTCTGAATTATTTTCTTCGTTATCCAAAAGCCAAAAACAACTATACAACTCTTATTCTATTTTTTATCATACTCTGAACAAATATAAACTAAATTTCCCCTTGCATACATAATACTATCCATAATCCTTTGGTATAAAAAATGTGAGATTTTCTGTATTACTTATCCTTTCTATCCTATTCAATCTCATCTGAGATAACAAACAAAGCCTTACAGCCTTGGTCACAAAATTTTCATCATAAACGATTGCAGAAATCAGAACAGGGAGTTACAGTTGGATTACAGTTGGATATACTGGCCGGCTTCAGAGAATCGAAAGGCAAATCAATTGTGCGCCCAAAGCCCTTGACATTACCTTTCTCAGTGAGGTGCATCACTTTCATCTGCAGAAGGGTTTTAGGCGCCTGAATTTGCCCCAAAGCACATCTGTGTTTAACCACTACAAATGCCAGGCTCTGGGAGTCCTTTAGAGCAAAGTTATCCAGAAGAGTTACTACCTATGTTGCTGACTGGCAAGAGAACCAAAATGAAGGATCAAGAGATAGGGCACCTGGGTTGGGCACAGAGGCCATTGAACCACCCAATTGGCAGTTACGGTTCTGTGAGGTTTGGGACACAAGGGTGAGAGATTTTGTTATCCAGCACCCGGGTTGCTTCCGTGGGGGAGGACTTCATTGTAACAGACTAGATCCGAGATGGATGCTTGGTGATTGCCTGCCCATGTAAAACAAATTAGTCACACAACAATCAATCATTCTTTTCATTATTTCCAACATTTTGTATCTGATTTTTTGTTCAGTACAGATGTCATTAGAAGAAGCCATAGATGAATTACACCGGATTGTTGCAGAGTTGTGGCTTGTTACTTTGTAGAGATGTAATTAGAAGAAGCCATAGATGAATTACACCGGATTGTTGTGGCTGTTAATTGTTACTTTCGGAGATTGTGACATGATTCTTTTGTTCTTATGCTTATCAATTGAATTGTTTATTATTTTAGGGATTTTCCCCCACCTGCCCCCGCACTGTTATGTATGAATTTGTTATGCGCCCAATAACAAATTGGACGGAAATGGTATTTGCATCCCCACCCTGTTGTATTGCCCCTCCAATTACATAAATAAACATTTTTATAGTTATGAATAATATATAAAGCTTATTTATTAAAAATTCAATAGACTAAAAATTAAAAATATTATATTCATCTCTTAACTATTCAAAAATTATGCTATTTTAGGAAACGATGTAATCATTGCTGGTAAAGCAGTAGCGCATCAATACTCTTCTGTCCTATCCCGTTTAGGGGTCAATCTTTGTATCCAAAAGTCTTTGATCTCAAAGACTGGGAGCTGGTGAGTTTGCCAAACGCTTCAGAGTTTGAGGAATGTTTGTTGACGTTAGTACCATCTCTATTAAGGTTCTCAAAAATTTCTATAATCCTTAGTCTAATTGCAATTGATAGAATGTACTCTGTAAATAGATTTTCCACATTGTGTCTGGTCAAAATAATGGGATATAAAGCACTTTCCAACCTTAATTAGAAGCGCTCTTATCTCTCATTTTTCATTTTTATTTTTTAATATTTATATTTTTAATTTTAATAATTCACCAACTAGTATTTTTTATTTATCATATTATTTATAACTCTTTTTAGTATCATCTCTTTAAAGTTTATGAACGACCCCAATATATTCCCACCCCCACTTTTTTTCCAATCTTTTCTCTTCGCCGCCACCGCCACCGCCACCCCCACCCCTGCCCCCACGCCATCCTGGCCCGCCCCTTGTCATTCCTAACTCATTTCCTTTCTTATTTGTGTTATGTTGAATTGCTAGTGGTTCTCACATGTTAGTGCTTATAGGGATAACAACTTGAACTCATGCAAACGAAGGATTAAAGCGGGAAATTTGAATGGAAAAAAGAAACTATGAATGAAATGAAAATTTTTGCCCTGTATACATGGAAAGAACTACAAGATCCTATCTGCCACATTAACATTACACGCTCACTTTGACATACAGCAAACAAATTGGCTGATAGAACAAGAAATTTGCCAACTTAACGTGTGCACGGAGAAAGATGACTTTCTAAATGCAGCTGAGCATGAGCTTGAGAGCGTTCAAGTTTACTGCATGCAATTGACTCTGACATTAACCATCATACAAGAGGATCAAACAATGTCCTGTAAAGAACAAAACGAAGAGAACAGAAAAATATTGGGCAATTGTTATGTGTATTTACAAGTTTCCCAAAAAGAATAGTCAAACAACAGACGGAAAGGAATATGAATGGTACAAAAACAGGAGACATCTGACTCTCCAAGGGGGCGGCATTATCGGGCTGCAGCAATAAAAAAAGTAAATAATATAAAAATTACCTTGGAAAATATTATCAAGCAATTTTAGGCTGACATAAAATTAAGGTAATTTAGAAGTTGATAGATTTCAATCTCCATCTCGCACTGCCACAGACACACAGCACTCGTTCACACATTTTGTTAGTGTAGCATCCAACTTCTCTCCAATTGATGAAATCCATGCCTGCAAACAAAAAGACAAAAAGGAATTTACACAGATAAGATCAGTAAAATACAATTGACTAAAATACAGAAATCAAGTGTTTTTATGGAAAATAAACTAATTTTGGCAATTTGGGTTATGAGAATGATCTTATTGGCTGGAAATTACAAATTATGATTTAAATGGTTATAAACACTTCTTGTAATAGATCCTCCAGAAGGTTTGGAACATGAAGAAACATAATCGTCCTGTGAAACAAGCAAAGCTGATTTCCGTAGTAGCCAGTAGACGTTATAGCCAAAAATGTGAAGTATGTTAGGTTGGTAGATGCACATAGATGGAACAGTACACAATCAAGAGACTGAAAAGAAGGCAACACCTGGTCAGAACTCGTAAACCCCCTAATTGTGTCACCCCCAATTATTGCAATTCCTTTGTCTCCAAGTGGTTGCAAGATGACTGCCTAGTACATTAGTAGAAATCACCGATAGGACAACAAGAAATAGAAGACACAAGCAAAAAGAACGAATTTTTAAAATATAATAAAAAGAAAAAGAAAAAGAGAAAATGAACTGGAGATCTACAAAATATCCACTAAATTGGCCTCATTCATATGCCAGTAAACATGCTGGAATTAATAACTTCCACAAATATCAAGCAACTAAATGCCAATGACCCACTACTATGGGAGACGATAATTACCGGGATTTGCAAAAATGAGCAGTAAAACCAACAGTAAAAAACCCTACATATATATATTCAAATTATAGGAAATTGCACCAGAATGGAGAAGGCAACAGAAAGAGTTTTATCCACATCTACTTTTTTATCCCAAAATAAGAACAGTTTTATCCACATCTTTTTTTTTTTGTTTCTGATAGATATCCGTGTCTGTAGTGAGGGAAATAGTTGCCACCCCCAGCTAGTTAAGGTTTGTGTGAGTTGAGTATCTACTAATATGAAACTAAAACTCTCACGCCTCACAAAGGGCTTCAATATCTCAGGAAACTGCACAAGTTTTCCCTAGAATTTCATTATAATACTGAAAGTTGCTCAAAGTTAACAGCAACCCTTCCTCACCCTCTATCCCAGCTGTCATTAAAAATATATTATTACAACATCGTTGCCTGTTTTTCTTAAGTTTTTTCTCCCTGTTAATTGAAATGATGCCCTCAATGGGAGAAATTCAATTCCATTCTGTTCAGATATTAATCAGTCTTGGTTTGACACGGTTTACACGTTAGTGGTTTGGAAGAGAGCTAAACAGCTTGCTATGCCATATAAAGGATATCCTGCCAAACAGTTACGAAAGACTATGGTGCCTGGGTGAACATCCAATTCACCACGAGTAGAAAGTCTCAAAATAAGGATATTTTAGGATGATCATGAAATAGAACTTGTATAAATCTAATTCCAAATCAAACAAGTTCTTAAAAAGCGATAAAAGCAAGTCAACTTATTCATGAAAATATAAAGCTCAATAACCTGTGTATTTGAAGGCAGAAATGGCAGCTCCGATTTCCCAGGATAAAGAGAGAGATTTGCCAAGTAGCTCTCTGAAAAGCAGGAAGTAATAGATGGTTATTTTATAGAGTTCGGCTTTTCAGTGAGCATACTGTTAAAATTGGCACAAAGCACAAACTAAATTAACTAGAAAATAGAACAGATAATACTTGGTTCATATCATGTTACTTACGTGACCCAGATTTTGAAACACTCTGGTAGAGTGAACCTTGCGTCAAGTTATGGACATCCACAGGCACTGCTTCCCGGTCATTAGTAGAAGTTGCAGCAGCAAACCCAGTTTGAAGGATAAATTGGCTATCATAAACAATAACGAGAGATCTGCAGCAAGTTGCAACTGAAAGGGATTCCCATACCCTGAGAATGGGTAAGAAGATTGTTACAGTTATTGGCAATTTCTGCAGGACACTACACAAGTTCGAACTTTTGGATTTTTAGGCAGTATTTCAGAGAGTTATAGTGTTATAGATTATGAAAGTACAACATCTTTAGACAGAGAAATCTAAAACCTTATCGCTCAAATCCCATCAGGCATACAACTATTGTGTCTTGAACTTTCACGTCACACAATATTCTTTTATAGGCATAGACCTCTAGGATTTTTATTGAATAAATCATATTTCATAATCATGAATTGAGATCCGTCAGTCCGTACTTACCTTCAAGTGGATAGCGCCGGACGTGTAACGCCCCTTAGAACAACGCTAGTAGTTCACTATAGAATGCTAGATATGTCATGTGCGCTGAACATTACTGGACATCGCTACTAGTGTAAAGTCTTAGGGTTTAGTAACCAAATATCATTATACTTTATCTATAGTTTTTAAGAGGCACATGAGGAGGCACATGAGATGCTAGTGAGGTTGATTTTTGAATCCCATATTTTAACCTATATTCATGCATTAGTTACCTCACCCTTATATACATGATCTAGATTAGTTTCTCATTCATAAAATCTACACATATTGTCTTGATCACTATTATCATTGGCCGCGGGAACGGAGCCATTTGATACAGAAATCGAAGTTGGAACTTCATGGTTGCTGTTAAATAAAGAAGAATGAAGGCGTTAGGCTTACCGATGGTGAATAGCAAGTCCGTGGAGTCATTTGATACAGAGATCGAAGCTGGAGCTTCATGGTTGCTATTAAATCAAGAAGGATGAACGCGTTAGGCCTACCGATGGTGAATAGCAAGTCCGTGGAAGTTGGTAGAGGTCTTTCAGAGTTAGGTATATCAAGGTTAGTAATTCCTAAGCCTCTAGAGTTTTGCAACTTCTTGTTTTAATAGTGAAAATTGTTGGTGGGTCGGTCCATGATTTTCATCCTATTAGATATTTTTCTCGCAGGGTTTTCACGTAAATCTCGTAGGTTATTATTTTAATCTTTTATAACAGTCTGTTTGGTTATTAGTTACTGACTTTGTTTTTCCAAAAATCATTAAAGAGCAGCCTATTCAAAATATCCAGAGTAATGGATTGAAACTTCTCTCCATTGGATAGAAAATACAATGTACTATTGCCCTTATTAGTTAATCTTGTTCTACTCATGAGGTAGCAATTTATGCTACCCAAGGACGGAACCTCGGAAAGACCATCAGGGGCCTAGGCCCCCCAGCTTTTTACCATTTTTTTAAAGCTATCCAGTACTCTTGTATTTTGTTTGTGGGTTGGCTCCCTCCCTCTATCCATTTTTTTAAAGCTTTTTACCATTTTGTTTGTGGGTTGGCCGCCTCCCTCTTTTCTAACTTTTCCAAAATTTAAGACCCTCTCTCTTGCTCTTTAGGCTGAGCCATTGTATATTGAATGGAAGATTGTTGAAAAGTTTAGTGTTGAGTCAATTATAGAAGACTTTAGGAATTTGAGAAAACACTGAGTTCTATTTTAATAGTTGATGGGTTTCAATTGTATAAATGTTCACCTATATTGTGGTGTTCATTTTGTTCAAATATTTTTTAAATTGAATATATGTTAGTTTTGTTTATTGTGTCTTACATTATTGTAATTTTTTTTCTTTTATAATTGAAATAGAATAGTTTATATTAATCGGGCAAAAAATCTTCTTGCCCCCCAAGGATATAAACTCATGGTTCCGTTCCTAATGCTACCCAATGAATGTTTACATTGATAAGTTTATCTTTCATAAGCTTGTTGCAAAGAAAAATCCATCAGTGTGACATCACAAAAATCTAGGATCGCCAGTCAATAGAGAAGGCTATCATTATATTAAATTGCTATTTGGAAAAGAAAAGGTTGCCGCATAATGAGTATACCAAACATTACTTCATATCAGGTGCGGATAACTTATCTTAAAACAGAAGAGTTCATTGAAAATTAGCTAACATTATCTTAGTTTTCAAATACACAGGTGACTGAGTTTGAAGATGAACTTCAGAAAACTGAGCTTTAAAATGGAGGAAAATTGCAAATGGATTTATGCTGACACAGGAATTTTAGTTAACCTGAAAACTGAGCTTTAAAATTGAGGAAAATTGCAAATGGATTTATGCTGACACAGGAATTTTAGTTAACCTGTTTCCGTACTTACAATTTTTGTTCCCATAATCTAGATAGAAGTGAGCAGAATTAAAGAAGGCGGATAGAGAATAAAACACTCATGAATTTTTGCATGAGTTAGATAAGCTGTAGTACCATAACAACTCAGACACTACAAAATCCGGAAGGAGAGAATTTATCCTTTGACACTCCATGCCTTGAGGAATTACCTGAAATCAAAATTACTTGAAATTTAAAATGTTCCCTAAAATTAAAAAGATGAAAATTGAATCTTGGGGGTGGGTGGGAAGGAATAAATTGGAAGAAAAAGATTGTTGAGCCTTTACCACTGATATAGTTTTCGGCCGAATTGACAGCCACACCAGACCTGCTAGAATATTGGTTACTGCCAAACCAAGTGTCAATAGATCCGCTCTAGACTGTGAACTGCTTGAAGAAAAGGTATTAATTTAATGTGAGTTTTCAGCAAATAAAGCAATTATGGACTATTTAAAACTACTGATGCAAAATATCGCATCCATAAACAATTGAAGTTGCAGCAAGGAAAATCCTACCTGGAATATCAAATCTTTTAGTAGTCTATCACTGAAATAAATATCAATTCAACTCAACACAGCATTGTCATATTCATTTCTTAAGATTCTAAAATGGCTGTTGGTAAATTAAATAGGGGATAGTCAAAAACTCGGGATAGAATATTGATACTCCATCTAACACATCTGCATAGAAAACATCTACAGAATAAGTGTATTGAGTTGGACACCAACATTCTTCGAACACTCCTTAAAGCGTGTCTGGCGCTTCATAAACTTGTTTAAATTAATAAAAATAAATTTACACTATCAAACACTTTCCTGGAATTTCGTGGACACATCAGTGACATCTTTTGAACCCTAGAACACGTCCTATGTGATGAATCTCTTCCTAGTACCAATGTTTTGAATTTTTCGAAACTCAACTTATGGACAGTAAAATATGTTTTGAAATATTTATAAGATGAAATATATAATTTTTGAATTTAATTAGTAATATGCTACACATTTTTCATTACCTTTGAATAAAATATTCATGTATTTGACATATGATAAATATATAGAATTAAAAAATTTTAACGTATCTTGCAAGTGTCTAGTTCTACATTTTTTTTAAAAAGTGTGTCACTGTCGTGTCATGTGTCCGTACCCAGGCTACTTAGCACTCCACTAATTTGGACCCATTGATGGCTGGATGGTTCCCTAGTGTTGCTATCGCTCTTGGTTTGACACCTATTATTAACTACGTGATGATGGTCCTACAGCATAGAGTCTGTATTTTTTCCTCACAGATGATTATATCCTTCCCATCTCAAACAGATAGCATCTAACCCAATCAAGATGGTAAGATTTTAAAATAGACAGGCCCGTGCTTGAGAAGAGCATTAGCGCTATTTTAAATTGCAGTCTCACGTATGCTCCTACACAAAGATCATCTTCATGTTATTCCCTGCCCTTATGACTTCTAAAATGCTCGTCGCCCAAAGCCAATTTGATCATTCGGCTGTTATCATTAGAAAAATTCAAAAAGTCTTATCACAGCAACTACTTTCTCGCGGCCTAGTAAATGTCAACAATAACCTCACATTTAACCCACTAAATTATATTCCCTCATATTTCTTTTTCCGTTTGTTCTGTCCAAATATTTGCATGCCCACTCACTACTGAGCACAATTCAGAAGGGATTATTTGTCTTCCTACTCTTCGACACAAGAAAAGGAACTTTTCACGTCCCTTTCTTTTGTCAAAATAATAATGATTCTTGATCCCGTTTTGTTAAAGATTCCTATCATTGGTTTTTTTAGATGTCTAGAACTTTTTTTCCCCTATTGTATGTGAAGTGTGAACTATGCTCCCAACAATCACTACACCTGAGCACACGAGGACAGCTAGAAGACTTTTGCCCCACCAATCCCAAATTGTTAACTTGCCCAATCAATAATAGCTCTCTCCAAAACAGCTGAAAATTTTCAGAGCATGGAACGGTTTGTGCACTACTTTGGGAATCATTTCAGCCAGAACAAAATTCGATTTTGTGGGGAAGGGGAAAACTGGGTAACTGAAAGTTCCCTTTTGGTTGCTCCAAGAGAAATCCAGGTGCATAGACCAATCAGCAGAGTTGAACTTTTCCGCATTTAACGAAAGAAGCTCGAATAACCCTACCCTTATTCGGATGACCAAATGAAACTTCAGAAAGAAAAAATAAAGTTCATCACATCCACAAAAATTGACACAATTCACATTTTATTTAACCATTTCTGCACAGTACAATCAGTGATTGCCAAAATAATATAATTAAGAAAACAGAAGTAGAACCATTGATGGAAAGATAAAGGACAGAGCTTTACCTGCTGGCATCGGCAACAGGAGCTATTCCCGAAACGACGCGATTGAAGAGAACGGCCAATAGAGAGACGCCACCGACGTAGATTGGCAAGTTACGGACGGCATCGTCGTTTGTTGATACCCAATCGGCCACCAATTCCCTTCTCGGCTTCGGTCCTCTGTAACCTCCCTTTCATTTGGTCCAAAGATGGAGCGAGAGCGAGAAAGAGAGAGAGTAAAAAATGTAAACATTGATACAAATGTATATGAAGATACAGATATACACAGGTGAATGTGTGTACCTGCAAGTTGGAAGAAACCCTAAAAGAGCGCGGGAAAGAGGGGAGACGAGGACGTGGAAGGCTTTGTTTAGGGTTCAATGGAACGATGGGACGGAGAAGACGACTTCCCGCTTCCATCGACCTGGACTGTTTTTGATTTTGGTCGAATCGAAGCCCCTAAAAATGAGGATGTGAGAGCATCCACATCATTAGAGCATCACACTATTACTGCTAGCTAAATCACTGGCCATATTTGTTTGCATAGTCACTTTTAATTTAACACTTCACCAATAGTATCTAAATTAGCTAGTCAAATCAATGCAACCCTAAAATCTCAAATTGCAATCTTAAAATTTCAAATTGCAACATCAATTTTGGGTTAGTAACCATCGGTGACCCTCCTTTTGCAACACCGACCTTCAACGAGCCTCATTGAACATCTCTTTTGCATCGGTGAGCACCGACAACTCTTATTAAAAAATTAATTAAAAATCAAAAGTAGAAAATTGCCTTTAATTGCCAGATCGCGACGTGTGTCGTCCAAAATAACTCTCAGGCCGTTGTAAAAATAGATCCAGGCCGTTGAGTTATTTCAGATGACATGTATCGCGATCTGAGAGTCGAACACCTAAGTGCTGTTCACCTGCGAACAGCAGAGAATTGCCTCTCAGGAACCTTTCGCGTCTCCGTCCATCGTTTGGCGATGAACAGTAACTCAACAAATTTGACAAGTTACTGTAGTCCAAAACCAAAGTGGCGAGGCTCTTACGAGTCTAGTGGATAAGTGATTTTGCTTATTAGCTCGTTAAAATAACATAAATGTGACAAATGTGACGATACTAAGTTTGGTGTGAATACTCTTATGGCTAGTAAATTAGCTAGTCAAAAATGTCAATTTTAATTTGTTAGTCATTTATACTTCAATAGTACAACAATACTAACTAATTTAATAAAAAAAATAAAAAGAGTTTTTTATTTCTTATTTTATATTTTGTAGCTTATTATATTTTTTCTAATAGTCATACTCTCCTTCAATAATTATAATCTCCAATTGTTATATTATCTTTCAACTGGCATATTCTCCTATAGTTGTATTCTTGGAGAGTCATATTTTCAACTACTATATTTTCTCAAATCTTCAATTATAATTAGTATAAATTTTCTCTCTCAATTTCATCAATCTCAATCCAAGTCATTAAATTCATTCTTTTATTTTCTCTCTTCAGCTCTTAATCGTCTACCCAATTTCCGTATTAATGACTCTAACTTCTCTAATTTTGATAATGGAGATTTTTGAAATAGTTCAACAGGATAACAACAAAAAATCAAGGTCACGTCATGATTCTATTCAACGTTATACAAAAATTTATCGATATTTTGCTGAAGTTCACAATAGGGTTTATAATGACTATTTTGTTGAACCACGTGTGTATTCTCCTAATTTATTTGAAAACAAATTTTGAATGAGTTCTTCTCTTTTTCTTCATGTTCAATATGCGATAGAAACTCGTGATTCGTACTTCTTCCAAAAAAGAGGTCATCATAAAAAGTTCAATTTGTCAACACACTTAGGATGCTTGCTTACGGAATAGGGGCTAATTATGTGAACAAATACGTAAATATTGGAGAAAACACTGCAATTAATAGCCTAAAAAGATTTCCTATAGTGGTGGTTGCAATTTTTTCTTGAGAGTATTTGAAGTCACGAGACAACAATGACATTGCTAAATTGCTAGTAGATAGACAAAGACGTGAATTTTTTGGTACGTTGGGAACTATTGATTGTATGCATTAGAAATAGAAGAATTGTCTGATTACATAGTAAGGTATGCATGGTAATTGCGTCCATGATCCAACAATTATTTTATAAGCTATGGCGGCATTTGATCTTTGGATATAATATACATTTTTTGAATTACTCGAGTCTCGTAATGATATTAATGTGTTAAGTAGGTCGTTTTTATTTATTAAGGTTGTTCAATAACAAGCTCCTCAAGTCAATTACACCATTAATGATTACAATTATATAATAGGATACTATCTCGTCGAGCTTACATGTACACTGGGCAACACTTGTGAAAACAATTTCATGTTTGCAAGGAAATAAGAAAAAACTTTTTGCTCAAGCACAGAAGCCACAGGTAATAAATATGTTGAGCCTGCATATGGAGTGTTGGAAGCATAATTTTACAATTATGCGTGGACTTGCACATTTTTTGAATGCGAAACACTTAAAAGATATTATGATTGCTTGCACAATTCTGCACAATATGACCGTTGGGGATAGTCAGTCATAAAAAAGGTGTTGGTACCCAATAGTTTTTATTTCTTTCTTTTTTATTAATGTTTACTAAAATGTTTGTTCAGTACTAGTAAGAGCCCTTGATACGTTGAAGTTTATTTTTTTTCCCTTTTTTTTGTTTGTTGATAATAACAAAATTAGTTTTTTTGCAAAAAAAAAATCAATTTTTAAGTTAGACTGTTTGGCATATCTAAAAAGCTCATTAATTTTTCAATAAAAAAGTCTAACACGTTCCAGACACTCTAGCTTTAATTTCTTCTTTTTTTATAATAAAACGATTCTAATACTCTCAATTAAAAAGACCAACTCTATTTCAAAAAATAAGGGCCTATTGAAATTTTAACAAAAAGTTAAAAAGAAAAAAACCATCATAAAAAAACTATGCCAAATAATTTAGTTTTTTATTTTCTTTAAAAAAATAAAATTTTAAAAAATTAAACTTTTTAAACATCTCAAACAAGCGTTAAATAGCTTACTTTGGCTAATAAACAAATTATGTGGTGACATTATATTCACTCTTTTCCCATATGGACCCCATTGGTAAGACACTTCTTCAAGGAAAATAATTCTTATTTTCTTTTCTCCAATGAAACAAAAGAATATAAAATTTTGGGGACTCAAATACACCGCCTCGTAACTTAAATCTTTCATATGTTCCCTACCTTTTTACTTCTTTGTTTAATTTTTTTAGTTTATAGTGACAAGATAAATTTTAAAAATACATTTGTTTGGCGTAAAAATTTTAAAAAATTACTGATAACAAAAAAAAGTAACAAAAGCTTATATATTAATGTTTTTTTATTATTGTTTTACCCAGTGAAAATAATAGCCCCGCTTGGCTAATCTTACTTATATGCTTATAGGCTTATAAGCTAAAAAGCAAACCACATCATTTGGATAGCTAAATAAGTCAAAAATCAAATAAGTAAATAAACAAATAAGTTTATTTTGGTAGCTAAATAAATTCGTTTGGATAATTAAATAAGTAAATAAACTTACTTATAAGCTAAATAAGCTCATTTTGGTAGGTAAATAAGTAAATAAGCTTATTTTGATAGGCAAATAAACAAATAAGTAAAACAAACTAAACAAAATGACTTAAATATTTTTTAACTTATTTATTTATTAATAAATAAATAAATAAACAAGGAG
>JAULJZ010174183.1:0-23725 GCA_032270985.1 Heliamphora pulchella
AAAAATTACACTAATATTGAAAGAAAAGAAAAGAAAATAGAAAGTATAAGTTAGAAAATGAATATTAAGCTAAAAAATAAATAAAATGAAGTATTAGTATTTAAAGAAAAGAAAATGAAATACTTAAAGGAAGAGAGATAAGGCATTATGAGGAAAAATAAAGTTGATGATAAAAGAAAATAAAATACTACATCAAAAGAAAATAAATAAAATAAAAATCGGAACATTAAACTAGTGCTTAAAAGAAAAATGGAAAAAAAAATAAGAAAGAAAAATAAATGTTACAATATTAGAATAAAACTAAGAAAATAAAAGAACACTTTAACTAATATTATAAGTAAAGAAAGGAGAAATAAATGGTACATTAAGAAAAAAATTACATTAAGCTAAAAAAAAAGAAATAAGACTTTTTTTTAAAAACAACATTACACAAAAAAAGTAAATGCTAAGAAAGAAAGTTAAGTAGCTATTAAATGAAAGCTAAGAATTAAAATGGACCATTAAATTAATGATACAAGAAATGAAATAAAATGAAATGCTAGTAAAAGGAAATTAGACTAATTGGAGGAAAAGGAAAGTAAATAATGTTAGAATATTAATTTAATATAAAAAAAAAGAGAATAAAATGCTAGAATTTAAATGGATGTAATATTAATGATTATAACCATTTTTATGTAAGTACTTCATATTATAACAATAACGACATTATTTAGTCGTATTATTAATTGATATTAGTACTAATTAATGAATTAATTAAAGAAAAAGATAATGTGTTTAGTTTGAAAGTGTAAACTACAAAATTAAAGCAATCAAATTAAATGAAATTAAAGCAACAAAATTAAATGAAACAATGTAAATGATGACAAGATTAACTATGCAAATAAAAAGGAATACATGAATTGAGATTAAATATAACCCGATTACCCCAAAAGATAGAGAATAAGGTTAGAAAGACCGAGGATCCAAGCGAGGTACTTGGATTGCCGGGAAATCCTCAAGTCGGGAAATGTGCTCCAATTGTCTAATCCTCGGGGGTGATCCAAGCAATGTAAGCTTTAATGTAGGTATGGGAGATTTGGGAGTCGGTATCACGGCAGGGTTTCGGCGTTGGGGCTCGGGATCGTTCGGTATATTGGTAGAGTTTCTCTACTCAAAATTCCTGCTGAAAACGTATGCCGGGGAACGGTATTTCTAGAATTCTTCAACCAATGAGGTGTTGCCACGTTTTGGGACACACCAGGCCATTTGGAGTTGGCGGCCGCCACAATGCAAGTTGGCAGCTGCTGGTTTGGAAAAGGTTCTATTGGCGGCCGCCACAATGTGAGTTGGCGGTCGCCATGTTGGCTAGGATTTTCAAGAGGTTCTGTCGACGTCCGCCACAATAAACATGGCGGTCGTCACTTCTAACAATGACTTAGGCAACAAGTTATCGATGGTTTGATACAATTTCATTGATTTTGAAGGTTTTTGATGACTGGGTTCAAATACCGAGCTTGGATCACCTCCCGAGGATCGTACTGAGGCACTATTCTACCTATTTTCATCATCGGATTCGCCTAAGATTAGGCGTGGTCAAATTGGGGTGTCTACAAGTCCCGTTAAGGCTTGTTTGGCTAGTGTTTGGGCTGAAAAACCTATTTCTCGCAAAGGACCGTTTCTCTTCAGCAGTCCAGTCGACTAGACTGGAGGATCCAGTCGACTGGGTGGACAGTGAGTTCCTTCGGTCGACTGAACTGGGAGGTTAGTCCACTGACTATGTCGGCAAGGCTTATTTTTGGTTTCCAGTAGCCTCATCCTGTCGATTGGATTGGGGGTCCAGTCGAATGAACCGTAGATTTTTGCCTTGGTCTATAAATATCAGGCGTGTGGGATATTTTGGGATATTTTGATTTCCAGATCTGGTTTCTCTCTCCTGAAATCTCTGCCTTCTCTCTAGATCTGATGGGCCCGGGGCTTGATTTTTAACAAACTGACAACGAATCCTTGCTATTAGTGCCGGGGGCTTCGCATATATTTAGATAGAATTATGTTTCATCGAGGTTTAATTTTTGAGATGTCGAGCTTTTGGCTCACTGAGGTAGGATTCTAGACTCTACTGTTGTTAAAGGGTGTTATATGTAATTATATGTGTTTTTACAGGATAAAAAATGCATTAAATGTGGTTTTCATGTCTAAATTTTGGTTTTTGAATAAAAAAATGTGTTTTTACGCCTTTCTTGATTTTATACATGATTCGGATGTGTTGATATCTGTAGTTTTCAAAAAGAGGTTTGAAAACGAGGTATTTTGTGAGAATTGTGAAAAACGTATTTTCGAAGGTTTGGAGCTAACCCTCGGGGTTGAGTCTTAGCTTTTAAAACATTTGTTGGAAGTATGTTTTTACATGCCAGTAGATCTCTATGTTGATGGATTGGATCTGTTTTTATACATGTTGATGTATAACTATTTTACAGGTTTTTTTGTAGTTAAGCTACAGTTGGTTTTTAAATGATTTCTATAGATGTACCGTGACAGTGAGTATGATGAGTTGGGCTTCTATTACTCCTTGGTAGAAGTCCAACAATGTGTGCAGAGTGGGTTCGCTACGGTCCCTTGGGTTAATCCCCGAAAATGTGGTATTGGATGCTTCTTCCATCGGTCGCAAAAATTCGTAAAGAGTCAGTTGCCTCCGTGAATGGGGTCGTTGTTGTGACTCCGTATAGAACTTGTCATTACTTAGCAGATCTTAAGTGGTTCAGGACTAGGGTAATGGGCAGGAGTCTATAGTTGTTACCTTTGTCCCTGTGTGTGGTAGAGTCGGTACATAGGATTTTATTTTATCTTTTTCTTCTCGTTGTGTGACTCGAGTGGAGAATACTATTTTATTACTGCTTATCGTTTTATTTTTCTCGATTGTGTATTTCGAGTGGAAAAATAACGTTTTGTTCCCGGTTGTGTGATCCGGTGAAAAACTATGTTTTTGATTATTGTTTTCCTTAAACTATGGCATGCTATCTACATGGTAGGTATGCATGGTTTTAAGGGTGGAAACGTAGGATTTTCTGAAGTAAAGCCGTTTTGAGGTCTGTGTTGGCCTGATGGAAAACTTGTGGGTTTTAGGGTGAAAAAACTTTTTTGGCTCATGTGGTTGAGTCTGTATGCTTATGATTGCATAACTTGCTTTACAGCTTTATAATCTGTTTCTATTGGGCTTCGGCTCACAGTGTGGAATTTTGTTATAAAACGTTTTTCAGGTGGACGTGGTCCTATAGGGTGACCTTTGAGGTGCTCGGAGGTGGCTGCTTACGAGACCCTGTTGTTTGGTTTTTGTTAGGTAGTTTATACCTTTGTGTATATATTTCATGTTGGGTTATAACATGTTGTAATGCATATGCTTTTCTTCTGGCCGTGGGCCGATGTATGCATGTTTTATGCTTTCGAGAGAACCATGTGTTAGTTGTTATTTTTCGTAGTTTATTATTACGTTTTTTGTTGGTTGGTGTAACGGCTTGCAAACAAAAGGGGTTTTCAAATGGTTTAGGTTTAATTCAAACTCTTGTGCTGCAAGGGAGGTTTTAGAACGGTCTAAGCTTCTTTTAAAAAGAAAAGATTTTCTTATCCAAAACTTGTATTTTGTTTTTTTAAAGGGTTGGCTTGTGGAGTCGTAATCGTAGTCTCTTGGACTACTCTTTTAAATCAAATAAACTCTCGGTAGTACGTTTTTACAATAGTTTTAGGCTTGTTTGGGCTTTATGGTTTTCATTCCTTTTTGTTCGGGTGGTTTGGTGATTGTTCTTGGGCTTTCGCGTGACCCGGAGTTTGGGGCATGACAACTTGGTTTTAGAGCCTGGTTTTGAATACCTATGAGCTGTGGGAAGAGGGTGCGTTACCTTGTAAAAAAAATATGTGTGTGCTTAGTTGCCTGTGTTTGGAACATGAGCATATTGATGTCGTGTATATGTGTGCATGGAGGTTGGACCTTAGGATTGATTAGTCTTGTCTTTGGGCGTTTGGATTAACAAACTTGGGAGCCAAGTTAGAAACGCATTTAGCTGACGTGATTTCTATCAGGGAATCTAAGTAGGTGATCCAAAGTGACTTTCATTCTTGTTGGTTCTTTTCGGTATCAGTGTTGTGTCTGCATAATTATTGTGGCTATATGTTAGCATAATTATGTGGTATTTGTTAGAAATAACTTGATAGATTGACCTTAGATTGTTGTGTTTCATGTTTTCTTTCTATATAACCAATACACCCTTTGAGACGACGAGATGTGTGACTCGGTTGCTATCAGTTGCAAAGGTAAGGTTATGGGTTGAGCGTCAATCACTGGTGTATTGTGGAACTCGTCAGAGAGTTAGGTTTAATCGTGTGGGGTTAGCCTTGGTTGGTGGACTGTTGAGTGTCTTCATGAGCAGAGACTCCTTTGAGAGTATGCTATTAAAGGTTAGAGTTGTGTTAAGGATAGCCTTATGAGTAGGGGCGATGTGGTGTTGGAGACCCTGAGAATCAGTTGTTACGACTAGATTGGTGGATAGATCTATGGATCGTGACAATCCCTTTTGGGTAAGGTTGATGTACGTGATTTTGGTTGTGTGATGGATTAGATACGTCTTGAGCTATGCTATGTCATGAGCCGTGTACTTAGGATGGAGTATAGATGGGAACATAGTAGATAGGAGCGTGATAATCCTTGGCCGTGTGTGTGTTGGATAGATCTATGGATCGTGATAATCCCTTTCGGGTAAGGTTGATGTACGTGGTTTTGGTCGTGTGATGGATTAGGTACATCTTGAGCTATGTTATGTCATGAGCCGTGTACTCAGGATGGATTATAGACAGGAATATAGTGGATAGGAGCGTAATAATCCTTGGCTGTGTGTGTGTGTTGAGATAGCAGAACGTGTGGTTCTAGAGATATTTCCTAGGTCAGGATGTTGATGGTGGTTAGCAGGATGTTGACGGTAGTCAGAGTACCATCTGAGGATGTTGCTGGTAGTCAGAGTTACGTCTAAGGACCTTGGATGTTGTATATCTTCGTGAAGTTTGAGAATTGAGTTCTGATTAAGTTAGCTCAAAGATATGGGGACAAGTATGAGTTGTAGATATGCTGGAAAGAGCATGGGTTGCAACGGTGTTGGAATGAGTAAGGATTTAGGTTATGATTTTAACCTGCAATGAGTAGTAGTTCTGTGAGATTCCTTTGAGAATTCAAGTTTGTGGTATGGTGGTTACCTTAGTGATCAGGAGTTCATGTGTGGGAACCGTGTTGAGTGCAGGTGGTTGGTTAGTGCTGAGACAGCGTATCCTAAGTGTGATATGCCTAGAGGTTGTTTGTGTTTCATCTTAGGTTCAGAGATGGGTATGTTGTTTGCCCATGGGAACAAAATGTAGAGTATTACGGTTTAGCAATGTACTGTGTGGTTTGGCTAGCCTGGGGCGATAGGTGAGAAATCGTGGGTCACAATGCCTGTAATCGATGTGTGACTTGAGAGCAAAAGTGCGAGGCGTGTCTGCATGGTTAAGAGAGTTAATAGTAACTCTGGCTGAAAGGCCTTAGGATTGGGTTTCCTTTGTATGGTGCCGTGCGCTTTCTATGTGAGTTGCACTGGGCAGTGGGCTCGATGCCGTGAAGTGGTTGCGATTTACTTAGCAGGAGTTAGGTGAGTAAGCACAACCTAGTGGAGTGAGGTATTGGCGTGATAGAATGTTGACATGTATCTCCGTGCACGCTTAGTGATGAGCTTGTAACCCTATGTGTTGTATAAGGTGTGTGGATTGATGATATTCATATGTGTGCGAATGATACCGAAGAGTTAAGAGCTTAGCCTAGTGGATGGTTTGAGTACCGAGATCGGGGTTGACGGCGACTATTCGATTGTGGTCAATGCTGTTTCAAGGTAAGGTTTACAGAGTTCTTTGGGGCGAAGTGTTGATGAGTACTGAGAGTACGCTGCGATTGGGTTATAGTTCCTTGTTGACCCTTTCCTTCTCTCTAGACGGACATGTCGGGTTTTGATCGATTCAGGGTTGTGGTTGTGTACTGAGACCTAAAATCTCTGTGGATTTCGTATTCGTGTTGTGACCCTTGGAGTTGTGACTCAGGGACTTATACCATCGTGATCGAGTAATTGTAGGCTTGCTTCTTCTTCTTCATGGTTTCGACGCGTGGTGCATAGATATGTGCCTTCTTGGATATTGAGTATCTGTGTGTATGACCTGGGATTCGATTACTCCTGTGGTTGGGGACCAGAAAGAATTGTATGATGGGGTTAGTATTATCCCACAATGGAAAATCGTAAAGGAGTACGTATGAGTGTGGTAGACATGATAGGTTGTGGCAACCTAGTCAGTGTGGCTCATTTTGTAGGAGGGTTGACCCAGTTGGGTTGTGTTCCCTGTGAGGTCGAGAAATGCTTGTGCTTATTCTTGTGATAAGAAAGTTGGTGTTGATACACAAAGTTCTTTGTGCAGAGATCAGCAAAAAATCCTTAACCGTTGTGTGCAGATTGTTTTGGGTTGTGTGTATGGTTGTGCTTCTAGCTCATAGTAGAGTGGGAATTTTGTCAGAACAGTGCGGCTGTGATATTTACATGGTGAGTTTCTGATGAACTTTTGTGAGTCTGGATTCGGGACTTGTTTGGAGTTTTGAAATGTTCAGAGTTCTTAGAGTCAAGAAATGATTATCGACTATGGTAAGTGTTGTGTTTTGGCATAACTGTTGTTTGTATGTAAGGTGATCTCGTGAGTATGGTAAGGTACGAGTCAGGATGGATTCGATGTTTGAGGAGCCTTGGCTAGCGTGGCCTGTTCAGACCGGCGCGACTGTTGGTTGGGTTTGTATAGGTTTTGGACACCTATGAGATGTTCTGCCTATGCGATGTGTTTGGTTAAGTGAGTTATTTAGATCAGGTGACTTTGTGGCTGTGATGCCAAATTGATTTTCGGTTAGGTGGAGCCTTGTTTGGGATAATGGTATATCACCTAGTGTTTCTCCGGGGTGAGATGATGGTTGTGATGAGATGTGTTCTTTGGTATTCCAGGTGAGTATGCGAGCTTCTCTTTGGAGTCGGGTGTTTCTGTTGTGGCTCATGGATGGGCATTGTGTCAGCTTTGTGATGGTATTGTTAGCATCAGCAGGGCAATGATGTGGTATTAAAGTCAGTGGACGTTTGGTGAGCGTTAGAACTTGAGTAAAATTTGTACGTGCAGTATGTAACTTTGTGTGATCGATGTTAAGGTCTGGCATCTTGTGTCTGGACTCACGGGGATAGCCATTGGTGTGCATTGTAAGGTGTGATTGAGCCAGTTTGTGGCAGTAAGAACGAAGGGGTGGTAGTCTCTATGTTTGGGCGTAGAGAGTGTTTGAGATCAAGTACCATGATAGATTGGTCTTGTGTGATGCGTTTATCGCTGGGATGGTTTGTGTTCAGCGAGAGCTATGTTTCAAGGTTTGACGGTGTGAGTTAGATCTTGATCCGGTGTTCATGGATGTTTCATTGATGATAGTAGTGTCAGTGGTGCTTGCACATGTGGACAGTTTGTGTGGAGATTGAATCTTCAAGTCATGGTTACCTCGTGTGACGACAGGTTTGGGATTTTAGTTGCTGGGACACTTGTACTGTTATGTGGTGTTGCTGGGTTTGTATCAAAGGTTGTTGATAGTTACGGGACAGTGATTGGCTTGAGTTTTGGTGTTGAATTTCAGGGACGAAATTCTTTTAAGAGGGGGAGAGTTGTGAGACCCTGACCTGTTTCATTTTGGAATGATTAAGTGCTCAAGTTATCTCATGACCTCAGTAATGTTTTAGGTACACCCTTGGCGCGTGTTCAGGTCCCGTTAAGGCTTGTTTGGCTAGTGTTTGGGCTGAAAAACCTATTTCTCGCAAAGGACCATTTCTCTTCAGCAGTCTAGTCGACTAGACTGGAGGATCCAGTCAGCTAGGTCGACAGTGAGTTCCTTTGGTCGACTGAATTGAGAGGTCAGTCGACTGACTATGTCGGCAAGGCTTATTTTTAGTTTCTAGTAGCCTCATCCACTGGATAGGGGCTCCAGTCGACAGAACCTTGGATTTTTGCCTTGGTCTATAAATATTAGGCGTGTGGGATATTTTGGGATATTTTGATTTCCAGATCTGGTTTCTCTCTCCCAAAACCTCTGCCTTCTCTCTAGATTTTGATGGGCCCGGGGCTCAGTTTTCAGCAAATTGACAACGGATCCTTGATATTGGTGCCGGGGGCTTCGCATATATCCGAACATAATTTCGTTTTGTTGAGGTTCAATTTTTGAGACGTCGAGTTTTTAGCTCACTGAGGTAGGATTCTAGACTCTATTGTTGTTAAATGGTGTTATGTGTAATTATATGTGTTTTTCCTGGTAGAAAATGCATTAAATGTGATTTTCATGTCTAAACCTTGATTTTTGGGTAAAAAAAAGTGTGTTTTTACGCCTTTCTTGGTTTTATACATAATTTAGATGTGTTGATATCTGAAGTTTTCAAAAAGAGGTTTGAAAACGAGGTATTTTGTGAGAATTGTGAAAAATGTATTTTTGAAGGTTTGGAGCTAACTCTCGGTGTTGAGTCATAGCTTTTAAAACGTTTGTTAGAAGTATGTTTTTACATGCCAGTAGATCTCCATGTTGATGGATTAGATCTCTTTTTATACATGTTGTTGTATAACTATTTTACGGGTTTTTCGTAATTAAGATACAGTTGGTTTTTAAATAATTTCTATAGATGTATCGTGACAATGAGTATGATGAGTTGGGCTTCTGTTGCACCTTGGTGGAAGTCTAAAAACATGCACATAGTGGGTTTGCTACGGTCCCTTGGGTTATTCCCCGTAAACGTGGAATTGGATGCTTCTTCCATCAATTGCAGAAATATGTAAAGAGTTAGTTTCCTCCCTGAATGGCGTCGTTGTTGTGACTCTGTATAGAACTTGTTATTACCTAGTAGGCCTTAAGTGGTTCAGGACTAGGGTAATGAATAGGAGTCTATAGTTGTTAACTTTGTCCCTATAAGTGGCAGAGTCGGTACATAAAATTTCATTTTATCTTTTTCTCCTCAGCTATGTGACTCAAGTGGAGAATACTGTTTTATTACTGCTTATCATTTTATTTTTCTCGGTTGTGTATTTCGAGTAGAAAAATAATGTTTTGTTTCCGGTTGTGTGATCCGGGTGAAAAACCATGTTTTTTATTATTATTTTTCTTTAACTATGGCATGCTATTTGCATGGTAGATATGCATGGTTTCAAGGGTGGAAACGTGAGATTTTCTAAAGTAAAACCGTTTTAAAGCTCGTGTTAGCCTGATGAAAAACTTGTGATTTTCAGAGTGGGAAAACCTTTTTGGCTCATGTGGTTGAATCTATATGCTTATGATTGCATAACCTGCTTTACAGCTTTATAGTCTGTTTTTATTGGGCTTCGGCTCACGGTGTGGGATTTTGTTGTAAAACTTTTTTCAGGTGGACGTAGTCTTGTAGGGTGACCTTGAGGTTCCCGGAGGTGGCTATTTACGAGACCCTATTGTTTGGTCTTTGTTAGGTAGTTTATACCTTTGTGTATATATTTCATGTTGGGTTATAACATGTTGTAATGCATATGCTTTTCTTCTGGCCATGGGCCGATGTATGCATGTTTTATGCTTTCAAGAGAACTATGGGTTGGTTGTTATTTTTCGTAGTTTCTTACTACGTTTTTCATTGGTTGGTGCAACGGCTTGCAAACAAAAGGGGTTTTTAAATGGTTTAGGTTTAATTCAAACTCTTGTACTTCGAGGGAGGTCTTAGAACGGTCTAAGCTTCTTTAAAAAAAAAAGATTTTCTTATCCAAAACTTGTATTTTGTTTTTTTAAAGGGTTGGCTTGTGGAGTCGTAATCGTAATCTCTTGGTCTACTCTTTTAAATCAAATAAACTCTCGGTAGTACGTTTTTACAAAGGTTTTAGCCTTATTTGGGCTTTATGATTTTCATTCATTTTTATTCGGGTGGTTTGGTGATTGTTCTTGGGTTTTCGCGTGACCCGGAGTTTGGGGCCTGACAAATTGAATTGGAGTGAGCTTTGAACTTGAATTGCATCGAATGTTTGAGTTGAATTGGTTCGGTATTCGGGATTGAAATTGGATTGGAGTTGAATTAAACGTTGAATTGAATTGAACTTTGGACTCAAATTTTTATCTAAACTCTAGATTTGAGATTTGGGTTGAGACTTTGGACTTAATTAGGTTAGACCTTGACTCAGATTAGATGAACCTTTGCTCTTGGATGGGACGAGACTTTTTGAATTTGGGTGAAAATGGACTTTAGATTGAACGAACTTGGAATTTTGGTTAAAATGAAACAGACTTTTGAATTTGGATGAAAATGGGCTTTAGGTTCATAGGATCTTGAAATTGAATTGAGGGTAGATTCGGACCTCGAGCTTAGCCTAGAAATGGGATCACGTCCTGGAAGCGGGGCTCTTGAATTTGGTGAAAATGGGCTTTAGGTTCATAGGATCTTGAAATTGAATTCAGGGTAGATTCGAACCTCGAGCTTAGCCTAGAAATGGGATCACGTCCTAGAAGCGGGGCTCCTTTGAATTTTGATTTGAAGAGAACTTTGAGACTTGAATAAAACAAGTTTAGGGTAAGAACCCACTTTGAAAACTAATCTTGAGATGGGATGGAAACCATGTTGTGCTTCAAATTTGGGTTTAAAATGAGTTTTGGGTGAATCTTGGTTTTAAAAAGGAGTTTTTGAATTTTGATGGATTTTTGGATGAACCTACGATCAAACTTGAAATTTGGTTTAAAATAGAAAAACATGAATTTTTGGATTAAGTTGGGTTAGATTTTGAATTTGAAGATGAATCTGGGTAGACGTCGGGCTAAATTGAATTTTGAAATTTTAGGAACATCTTGAAATCATGTTAAAACGTGGGTTTGGAATGGAGATAGGGGCTAGCTTGGACTGGGAAACGGAACTAACGGGCTAGGGCGTTAATTCACGATTGAATTAAAGTTTTGAATTGGTTGGCTTTTGAAAACGAGGCCAGATGGGGTTGAAGTTAGGTTGGGTCAAGTTTGAGTTTGATTTTTTGTTAAGACGAAAGTTTGATGACATTTTAATTGAGTTTGCCATTTTTGAGTTTTTAGGACAGGTTTGAAGCGGTTTAGGGGCTATATTGGAAGGAAATTGAATTTTGAATTTCCTCCCCCCCTTTTTTTGAATTTTGAACTTTGAACTTGAATTTTGAACGGGATCAGATTCAAATTTTGCGAAACTTATGTCAAATAAGTTTTTAGATTGAATTGAATTAAAAATGTGAGTGAAGTCGGGTTTTCATTTAAATTTGAAATTGGATCCTAGCGAATTGGTTTTGATCGGGTTGAATCGTTATCGGTTTCGAAACGGGGTAGGTTTTTTTTTTGAATTAATGAGTGAGATTTTGACCCTTAAAGCGTAGGTTGGTTTTGAGTCTCATTTTGATGTTGTTTTGATTATCTTTAGTTTATTTCAGTCACCTTTTCACGTACTTTGATTTTGATCTTGTCATTATTTTTGTTTGTTTTGTTATTTACTGATTTGTTTGTTTTGTTTCGTTTCATAGGCGACTTCACATTCGGGGTTTTGGCGGATCCTCAGACATTTTGGAGTGGTACACGGTGCTCCCTCCCCATAGTCAAGAGATTATTGATCGAGCCGGCTTTGGCAGCTTCATCACCGCACTGGAGGGGACTAGCAACGAGTGAGTCACCCTTATAGCTTTGATAGAGAGGTGGTGGGACACCACCAACACCTTTCATCTTTCCACGTTCAAGGTGACTCTTACTCCTCTTGATTTCTCTCTTATCACCGGGATTCGGGTGGGCGGCGATTCGATATCTGCCGGAGCTTTGAGGCTCTTCTGTACTTTCTCGGTCATGTGCCCTCTTCTATCGACAAGGGGAGCATACGCTACACATGGCTGAAGATGACCTTTTGCCATTTTGTTTGCTCCGAGGTCCACCACTTTGAGTGGGTGGCATGTGAATTCCTTCTTTATATGTTTGGGATATTCTTATTCTTGAACTTAGAGAACAGGGTGCATCTTCACTATCTTGCTGCCATGGTGGTGGTTGACTAGATCGGCTTTATGATTGGGGAGGAGCTGCACTGGCCACTTGATACGGGTACATGAGCGCGGCCACCAGGACTTTTGATCTGAGCGTTAGTAGGTACTGGCACATCTGGGAGGTATGCCTGCTTTCTTTGCTTTCTGTGCTTTCCTTTCCCATTTCCATATCTGCATATCTATTTCAACTGTATTAGCGCTTTTCTTGACGATCCCCTCGGGATCCCCCGGGCACTTCAGTGAGCCAGACGCCATCGAAGTAAAAAGCTTGGTGGGAAGGATTTAGATGATGATTGCCTCTTCTTGGATAGCCTCACTCCCGATGGGTAAGTCACTTACTGCTCTCGCTCAGTTGTTCCTTTCATTCTTTATTCATGCATTGCTTATTGACATGCTTTTTTTTGACTTTTAGGTCCTCTAGGACATATGGATTGGCATGGAGGAGCGAGTTGGTGCCGACTTAATGCGGAGCCGTGAGGTTATTTGGACCCGTGTCTTGTTTAAGGGGTCATTCTGTAGAGAGTGGTACCTCGGTGAGTGTATCGTTCGGCAATCCTTGGGATATGATCACTTTTGTATCTCAAGAACGCCTCCGGTGGGGATGCGTCAGACTGATACCTTTTGCATGACTGAGATCATCCGAGCCATGGTGGGTCTTGATGCTGCTATGCTGATCGAGGGCGAGTGTGACGACTCGTAATTAAATAAAAATAGTAATTAATATTTAAAACGACTCGAAATAAAATTTCAGACAAAACCTTATAATTAAATTTTAAACTATATTAAAAACTTACATCAATTAAAATATCGGTAATTAAAAATAAAAATAAAAATATACTATATAGTTAGAAAATTTTATACACATTCTAATTTCACGATAATTTTTAAAAATACGTTAAAACTTTATACCTAAAATTTTAGATTATATGTAAAAATTGTACAAAATAAAAATAATAAAAAAATTATACAGTAAAAAAATATCCTACCCTCAGACCATTTGTCAAGCTCACTTGCATGCACGTTAACACTTGTCAATCTAAAATGCGCATGTTTGCCATGTCCAAAAGACATCTGTCCTTATTCACGCCTATAAATATAACTTGAAACAGCACCCTTACATGCTACAACCAATCTACTCAATGTTCTGAAGCCCTCAGTTAACAATTTCTTTTCCCAACCAACAGAAATGAAGAATGGGCTTTGAGAAAACAAAAACGTGAAGAAGAAGCAAAACGACGCAAGCACCGCGCCTCCTTCACGTGGCCAACCCGCACCGCGATCACCGCCCTCCAGCCATCATCGGTGCCATCACCAGCGCCGCCCCCACCTCCGGCCACCCGCTGGCCTTCTCTCTCTCTCTCTTCCTCTCTCGGGTCTTTTTTCACTCTCTCTCCCGTCTCTCCCTCTCTCAACTACTCCTCCTCCTCCCCTCCACCAAAACTACCGCCACAATCCTCCCCCACCAGTAGCCAGCCTCACCGCCACCCACCAAAATCGCCCTGGAACCACCAACGAATAGATTATCCATTTTGACAAGTTCAGAAATCGGTTTCGCCAGGCCAACCTTGGCCACCCGCAGCTGCCAACCCAGTGTGCCGTTTCTGCCGCTAAGTTTAGTTAACAACTTCTTCTCATGGCCACCTCCACGTAGTCGCAAACGGTCATCAAAATTGACGTCCGAATTGTCCGAACAAAAGTTCCGAAAATTGACAAAAAAACGGAAACAATCTCCTTTCCCCAACCCACGCTATCCCACTCCGTTGCATACATACTGTTATTACTTCTAATTTGCATGAATTGCGTAACCACTGTGATGATGGTGATAATAACTAAGCTTTGATACTGCATTGCTTAAAAAAAAAAAACCATTAAATAGAAACTAAGTAAAATAAGTTAACTTATGTTTTGGGAGTCTTGATTAATTAGTTTTTAAAAAAAATAAAATAAATTATAACATGATTTAACGAAATTATGAGTTTTACTAGCATTTTGCATATTTTACATGCGTTTGAGTTTTAGTTAATTATTATAAGATTTTTATTAAAATTAATATTTTGTACATTGTGAGTTTAAATTAATTAAAAAATTTTTTTAATTAATTTTAAGTTAGAAATCTAAGATGGTTTTAATACAAAATTTTAGAGTAACTAGTATATATAAATACACATACATTAATTGTCGACATTTATATAACAATAATAATAACGGATATTTTATGTTTTCAAAAAAATAAATAAACAAATAAATATATATTAAAATCGTAACTAAATATTGTTCCTTTATGTGTTATTATAAAATATTTAGAGAATAAATCTTAGTAAAATAAACTATAAAAATTCTTCTAAAAAAATTATGACGTTTAGTAACTTTGCATGCATAAGATCTTGGTTAATATTATAGAATTATTTTTCAAAAAAGAAAGGTAAAATATTTAATAAAACTTTAAAAGAAACGTAAGGTAAAATATTTAACAATACTTTAAATTAGAATAAAATGAACGAAATTATGAAAATTTTACTAAAATTAATATTTTATATTTTCTTCCAGGTTTGGATATGTTCGGATGAGATTGATTAAATAAAATTCCTACAAAAATTAGGCGAGTTTCATATATCTTTGTTACTTGAGTTTTCCTGTTATGTTTTGAATGCAAAGTATTGTGTTTTCGTATAAAATATCGTTTTATATTTTGAATGCAAAATATTGTGTTTTCGTATAAAATAACGTTTTTCGTATAACTTTTCTGTTATGGATATATCTGTGAAAAATGTGAATATCGTTGATTTGAGAAAGACATGAATATCCTGAAATTGTGTATATGATGATAGCTTGAATGGTGTTAGCCCGATCGCTGGGGTGTTGAACAGCGAGGTGTATAAGGATGGGATCACGGACATGTGATTGTTGGTTATGATATCATAACGAAAAGGGTTGTGGGGTAGCTCCCTACGTAATTTTGGCATAACCATGAGCTTATCATCGTATGTAGGGCTTAATACCTGTAACCTGTTTATGGAAAATCTACTAAGGCACAATGCCTGTAATTTGTTTATAAAAACTTATTAGGGCTTAATGCCTGTAAACTGTCTATGAAAATTGATATTTTTAACAAAACAGTTTGATGAGATGTTTTCGTACGAAAAAATTGATATTCCATGACAAACCTGTAACCTTGATATATGTGCACTCACACAAGCTTTGTGCTTACGGAATTGATATTGTGGCATTTCAGGGTAAGGTAAATGCCGGCTGATTGCAGAGATGGAACTATCATTTTGTGTTATTAGTTGGGACACGTGTACCTGATTATATTTAGATGTAAATGTTTTGTACTCAGATTTTTGCCTATAAGGTCAATATACTTCATGACACTAGTTTGGCTCTGGGTATGTTTGTAAATTCTTATTTTCACTAAATCTTTTCTAAATTATGTTTTTGAAAATCCTTAAACGGTTTGAAAAAGTTGGCCTCGGGTGAGCTTGATTCACTGGCTGGTTACGAATACCATTTATAAAAATGGGACGTGACAACGAGGATCGTGACTACACGGTCTTTGCCCGAGAGAGGCTCATGCCTGCCATAGGCTCTCGTGCTATCGTGCAGAGTCCTCCTCCCGCTTCCTTGGACTCTGTTCATTCCAAGCTCCCATGGATAGTAGACACCTTTGTGGACGGGATTCTCAATCAGATTTGGATCCCCAAGCCGGCGACCCCAGAGATTCTCCTTCCCCCTGGCACTGATCAGGTATGACATCCTTCCTGCTGTTCTTCATACGGTCGTTTATATCTGATTGTAATGATCTAACTGCATTAAGTCTTCTACCCGTACTGATTCCCATATCTAACTGATTTTGATACCTGATTGACTTGATTCTTCTCTTGATAGATGCCCCAGGAATGGTGCGACCAGTCCCTCCGTCTGATCACTGGTTTAAGGTATTGGTTTGTCGCTAGGACGTTGTCTTCCGAGCTCATGGCTTGGAGGCTCCTGCTCCTTGGGGTGGCCCCATTGCGGTACTTTATACCTTATATTTACATTCTTGCATTCTTTCCTTTCTGTTCATATTTATCTACCTTAGCTGATGTGGCCCTTTTTCTTATTTTAGTGTGGGCGTGGCAGAGGGTCGAGGACTTGCGGTGGTCACACAGCACCTGCTGCCCCAGCTGCACCTTCTGCTTGGACTTTTGCTTCTACTACTGTTGCTTCTTTATCACGGGCTCGGACTTCCAGTGTTACATAGGCGATTGACAGCTCTTAGAGGAGGAGGCGGAGGAAGCGGGGTTGACATTTGGAGAGTCGTCCTAGAGAGGCTATGTGGTCCGGAGGAAGAGGGCCCGACGGGAGTGTTTGGCACCGGAATTTAGGATTTTGGTTAAAAAAGTACAGTAATTCAAGAAATGTTTAGAAAAATACTTTAACACCTTGAAAACTAAATTTTGAAAACCCTTTTTGTTGAAAATGGAGTCGCCACTTGGTTTTTAAGAAATAATAGTATATGTGCAATCCCAAGAGGGAGGTGAATTGGATATTTAAAAAAAATTCTTGTTTAAATATTAAAACACAAGTATAGATTTTAATTCACTTATAAGCAAGATTCAAAACTTCTTTGAAGATTAAAACGTAAGTATAGATTTAATTCACAAGATTTAAAACTTCTTGTTTGAAAATTGAAATCACGATATTCAAAACTTTCTTGTTTGAAAATTAAAATACAAGTATAGATTTTAATAGTGAATGATTCAAGTATAGATTTTAAATATGTGTGATGCAAATATAAGTAATAATATAATAAAAATAAAAAATAAAGCAAGTTAAAGATACGACACCAAGCTTTTTACATGGTTCGGTGCAACGGCTACGTCTTTGCCTCAAGCTAACTGCTATGAGAATTTTTACTATCATTCCTTCAATAGGCAGAGCAGCCTCTCTCCTTAGTCTAGGCGGAGTAGCCTCTCTTGAGAATGTCCCCTCCTAAAGTATCCCAATTCTTATAGGCGAATTAACCTCTCTTGAGAAATACCCTTCTCAAGTACAATAGAATGAAATGAAAGTGTACAAAGAAATGCTCCTTCAATGAACGGATGAGTACAAGAAATTATCACACTAACTCACTTCTCAAATAATATATCAATGAAGCTCTATGAGAAATCTAAAACCTTTTCTCTAAAAAATGTGATTGAAAAACTCAAGAAATTGAAGCATAAGAAGTAAGAAAATGAGAGAATTGATTGGAATGTTTGAAGTAAATAAAACTAGAACACAAGGGCTCTATTTATAGGCTAAAAGTCTGAGCGAGCCGTTGGGCTAAATGTGGTAATGTCAAACTAGCCATTTTAGCCAAAAATTCAAAATTAAGCCTATTCAGTCGATTGAACTAGCCCATTCAGTCGAGTGGATTGCCCTTCAGTTGACTGGACTTATGGGTCAGTCGATCGAACTGTTTTAGATCCAATTTCCTTTTTGGCAGTTCAGTTTCAGTCAACTGAATGCTATGCATTAGTCGACTGAACTTTTAAAAGTCCAGAATTTTTGATTTTCAAAAAGGTTTTGATCACTTCTTATTTTGGAAAAATATTTTTAGGATTCCTATGAGGTTCAAGAGATATAATCATGAGTTTCATGAATTTACATAGATCCTAATTTTGATACAAATGAAATTTAAAAACTTTGTCTTCAATCCTTTAATTTGCTTCAAAATCTTGTAGCCAAAATATTTGATTTGAAATATTTCTTCATGGCTTCCATTTTGTATCTTTGATTGTGCTAAACATATATTTTCTGTAAATAAACTCAATTTGCATAATTAGATACTTATGTTTGTTATCATCAAAACGATCATTGAAGCATTGTTAGACCAACAATCTCCCCATTTTTTATGATGACAAATACATCGCAAAATAATGTAGGAAAGTTATGTAAAGTTCCTTTATCAATAAGCATGTAATAATAAGTTTGAAAACTCCCCCTTACAATATGCATAGATGTGAATACATTTGAATTTCATTTCAAGCATACTTTTGTAAAATTAAGTTTCATAGAATATCTTCCAAACTTTTAAGTGTCTTTTGAAATGTTAAGCCTTTTCAAGAATTCATTTGAGCATGTAATGTTTCCTCATCTTAAATTTCATGAATATCAAATTAGCATGCATATATATCCATTTAATATCCAACCATTCATAAGATAAACAACCATTCACATAACACCATCCAAAAGCTTAAGAGGAGCATAAAAAAATGATAGATGAAATACATAGATGAAATACAACGATGCTTTTCTTTCTTCTCCCCCATAGATGTTCTTCTTTATTTTGCTTGCTTTCTTCTCCCCCTTTTGTCATGATCAAAAAGAGGTGGAGTTAGAGGTAAACTCATCGTCTTCGCCATCACCATCATCCTCGTGTGAAGAAGCGTCACAGGGAGGAATACCTAAGGTATCCTCGATGCGAGTGAGGCGAGAGTTGACTTTAGCAAACTGCTTATCAACCCTATTCGAGAAAGATTTGACCAGTTTCTTTAAAAAAGACTACGTAAATGGATCAAGGGCAGGAGCAGTAGCAGCGGTGGAAGGAGTAGATGGAGGTACTGATGGAGTAGTAGGAGGAGGAGCATCGGCCTGTGCATAGGCAGCATCCTTATCTTCCTCTCCTCTATCTCACACAACCTGAGGGGCTGGCCTATGAGTTTTGTGATGCCATTCCCCATTTTGTAGATTATATCCCATTTGCTTTAGAGTGGTAGTGGTGAGAAAGTCAGAGAGTTTGGGTGTAAGAAAATTTGATGGAGATGAAGAAAACCCAAATGACTCAAATAGTGGGGAGAGAAAAGCCCCATATAGAAGGGTATATGTTTTTTAGACCCTTCTTTAGAAAGCATCCATTGACAAATTAAAGAGGAAGGTTAAGGGATTTTTCCATGTAGAGATACCATAATATAAAGCAATCAAGATATGAGATGTAGGTACGAGATCCACTGCGAGGCAATATATTATAAGTGATGATGAGATGTAAAATTTTAGCCTCAAGTGTGAGTTGGGAGCAAGATGGGGTGAGGGTAAAATTGAGAGGAGGTTCATTCATGACCATGGATAAAAAGGTTTGGGAAGTGAATTCTTATGCCATGATCTATGATGAAGTTGAAATTTGTGGACATATAAAATTGTCTCTACCCATTCTAAAATGAGTTGCAATGTTTTGATTAGAAAAGCGGTGTGTTTTTCCATAAAGATAGGTAGCAAGGTGAATGTAGCGATCACTGGGATGAGATTTATCTTCTTTGATAAGATTTGCGTAAATTAAACGAGTAATTTGAGGATAAACACCTTTGGGTTGATTGAATACGTATGGTCCCTAACTAAGCCCAGCTACTAGATGTAAAAAGTGAGGAAAATAAGCATCCATGAAGCACATGTCTAGAATTTTACCAAAGATAGGGTCGAGGGACTGGAGATGAGTCTCGTAAAGAGCTTTGGCTCGTCCCGTGGAGAACCATTTGTCGTTTTCATCAGTTGTGTCCTCCCGTGCGATTGATTTCCCTTTTTCTCCTCTAGTTCTGGGAGCCATTGGAAAGATGGAGAGATGGAAATGTAAGATTGAGAGGTTTAGAATGTTTATAGGAGAGATTAGAATGACATAGAACCTTTTGAGGGCAAAAACCAGGTGATTTCGAGACCTAGGAGAGAGAAATCGAGAGTGAGAAATGAAAGGACAAAACCTGAAATGTTGTTCGGCGCCCTAGGGTTTTAAAGTCTCGACAGTTCAGTCAACTGGATTTGTGGTCAGTCGACTGGATGTTGCCCTTTATCACGATGCTGAGTTCCAGTCAGTCGCTTGAGGTAAAGTGGTTTTATTTATTTTAAAACTCTTTTCAATTAAACTCATTCAACCTCACGAACATGCATTAGGCTTAATTCTCTTCTTATTACGGTAAACCGATCTTCATTAAGTGGTTTAATAAAAATATCAGCTCATTGTTTACTAGTGCATACAAATTCTAAAAATATATCACCTTTTCGCACACGATCACGAAGAAAGTGGTGCCTTATCTCAATGTGTTTTGTTCCTGAATGTAAAATTGGACTTTTAAAAATGTTTAATGCACTTGTATTATCGCATTTGATTGGCACAACATCATAATTTAATTTAAAATCTTAAAGTTGCTGTTTTCATATATAGAATTTGTGCACAACAACTACCCGCAGCCACATATTCGGTTTCGGCGGTAGATAAGGTTACAGAATTTTGTTTCTTGGAGAACCATGGAACAAGTGATTTTTCTAGAAAATGATAGGTTCCACTAGTGCTTTTGCGGTCAATTGTGCAACCGGCAAAATTCGCATCTGAATAACTAATTATTTCAAAGGAAGTAAATTTTGGATACTATAATCCTATATTTATGGTGCCAATTAAATATCTTAGGATTCTTTTTACTGCAGTTAAGTGTGATTCTATAGGATATGCATGATATCGTGCACACATACACACACTAAACATTATATCAGGTCTACTTGCAGTTAAAAATATAATAGGCTACCAATCATACCTCAGTAGAGCTTAGTGTCTATTGGTTTTTTTTGCTCGTTCTTGTCGAGTTTGGTTGAGGGACTTATTGGAGTTTCCAAAATCTTTTCGTCTTCTATGTTGAAGCGTTTGAGCAATTCTCGTACATATTTTGATTGGTTGATAAATGTTCCTTTCTTTGCTTATTTGATTTAAAGCCCGAGAAATAATGTGAGCTCCCCATCATGCTCATCTCGAACTCTTTTTGCATGCATAAAGAAAATTCTTTGCACAATTTTTTATTTGTAGCACGAAAAAATAATATCATCCATGTAGATTTGTACTATAAGCATATCTTCATTGTTTGTTTTGATAAATAATGTTTTATCAATTGTTTCTCTTGTAAATCAATTTTCTAACAAAAAATTACTTAATCTTTCATACCAAGCTCTAGGAGTTTGCTTTAAACTATACAAAGCTTTTGATAGTTTAAATACATGATTTGGATAGTGATAATCTTCAAAACTAAGTGGTTATTCAACATATACTTTCTCATTTATAAAACCATTTAGAAAATCACTTTTTACATCAATTTGAAAAAGTTTAAAGTTCTTATAGGATGCATATGCAAGTAACATGCGAATGGCTTCCATCCTAGCTACAGGTGGATAGGTTTCATCAAAGTCAATTCCTTCTTCTTGATGATAGCCTTTTGCAACTAACCTACCATTGTTACGGACAATAATGCCATTTTTATCCTTTTTATTTCTATATACCCATTTAGTTCCAATTATTGTATGATCTTTAGGCCTAGGAACTAAACTCCAAACTGTATTTCTTTCGAATTGGTTTAATTCTTCTTGCATGGCTATTATCCAAGATTCATTTTCTAGTGCATTATTTATATTTTTAGGTTATTCTTGTGAGAGAAAAGCAAGATGATCACAAATATTTTTTAATGAAAATTGAGTTGTTACCCCTCATGAAGGTTCACCAATAATTTTATCCATAAGGTGGTCCTTCATTGTCTTCCATTCATTTGGTAGTTCTTTATGCTCATTTTGATTTTGAGACTCATGAACCTTGACGCTTTTGCCTTTATCTTTCTTGATTTGTATTTCTTTTATTCCTTTGTTGATATCTAAATCATCATCATCATCATCATCATCATCATCATCATCTATACCAATGATTTTACCTTTTCTGTTGTCTCTAAAGGTTATATAACCTCCATCCTTAGGTGTTAGGTTTGAGAATTTAGATTTGTTGTCCGTCATATGTCTTGAGCATCCACTATCCAAGTACCATTTATCTTTTGATGAGGAGGATCTCAAGCAAACCTACAAGACAGTTTTAGTGATTTTTTTTGGTACTTAAATCTTTTTGGATTCTATAGGATTAGTGTCTTTAACTCTCAAAACTATTTTTGAGACACTATTATTTCTTTTTAGTGGGCAATTAAATTTAATGTGTCTCTTTTTCTTACATTAAAAACAAATTGCATCTTCATAGATATTTCTTGAATATGAGTTTGAAAAGTTCTTTGATTCTTTTACAAAATAATTTTTAGATTTGATTTTTACTTCTCCATTGTAACTAATTTCTTCTTTATTTATTGATCTTCTTTGTGCTCCTAAGAGTTTTTCAAAGTTCTCTTTTCTATTTATAAATTTGTAGATGATTTTTTAGTAATCTTCCACTTTTCTTTTTAGTTAACAAGAAGCATCATTTTTAATATTTTTACCTTTTAAGTTCTTGAGTTATTTTCTTAATAAAACATTTTATTTTTCCAGTTCAGAGATCCCATTTTTAGAAATTTTTATTAATTTATCAAATTTAACTTTTAAAATAAGTTTATTTTTTTTCAAAGATTTAATTTGCAAACTATGCTCTTTAGACATGTTTTCCTTTTCATTTTTAGTAATTTTATTTAAAATTTTCAATTCCTCAATTTCTTTAGAAAAATTTTTATTTTCATTTTTTAATTTTATATTTTTTTTCTAATTTCAAAAGACTTTTATATAAATTAAATAATTTATTTTTAAGTTTATCATACGATGGCATAGAGTAAGAAGAACTAGATTCATTGCATGAGTTGGAATGAGAATGAATTTATCTCTTCATCTATACTTGCCATCAAACAGAAGTTGGCCCTTTCGTCGTCACTTGAGCTATTGCTTGATTTGTTTGAATCCGAGTCATCCCACGTAATTGCTTTCATGGCCTTCTTTTTCTTCTTTGAGTCCTTTTTAAGTAAAAGATATTCTGGCCTGATGTGCCCAGTTTTGTTGTAGTTATAGCAAGTGAGTAGTCCTTTCTTGAAATCTCGTTTGTCGAATTTTATGCCTCGAAATCTTCTTGAAAGATTTTTGTCTCTTTTGATAAATTTTTCAAATCTTCTAGTGACAAGAGCCATGTCATCATCATCGATCTCCTCATTCTCTTCATTACCGAAACTCTCTTTTGAAGCTTTAAGTGCAATGGACTTCTTATGTAACACCCCGGTCCGGACCCTACTAGTAACCACCGAGATTGTAACAACTCGATCTGAATCCTAGTTGTAATAGCCCGGACTGTAACTACTCGCAGAACAATCTAAGCCCAAACACTAGTATTTGCAACGGTTAGTTGATAAGAACTTAGGTCGCTATATAAATAAGGAAAATTCTAATTAGCCCGAGAAACCCAAAGTGACACGAAACCCTAATTTTAACCTGAAAATCCTAAAAGGAACCAAATACTCTGAGGCAAGGCCCTAGTACTCAAGAAAGTCTCGAAATAGTTTAAATTAAGTAAATAACATAAAATATTAAATTAAAAATAAAAAATTTTCATAACCAAGGTAAAATGACCATTTTGCACATAGTACAACAAAAAGTCATAAAAATTTCAAATTTTATACATGGACACCCAAAATCAGATATTTATACACAAATAATTAATAAAATATAAAATAATAACAAAAATAACCAAAATGCCCTTGCATGGCCAGCCACCTAGGAGAATATGTCCAAAAAGTTACTTTTTGCCTTTTTAAGCTTAAAATGAGAAAAGATGTTTAAATTAAGTGTTATTTTGACCAAATACTTTTTATACAAGTAATATATATAATAATATAATAATATAGCTCAACAAAAGCAAACAAAT
>JAULJZ010174193.1:0-16189 GCA_032270985.1 Heliamphora pulchella
GAGTTAAAAGCAGCCCCCCACCCCCTTTTAATTTAGTATAGTGTGAATGTCTCTCAGTGATAAAAATAAAAAAATAAAAATAAAAAGAAGCGAGGGAATTACACAAATGTCGCTCTACTATCTAACAAATATAGACTTTCACTTACTTTTTTTTAAATTACTATGCGCTCCACCCTCCGTTACTCAAATTTTTATTAGTGGTGTTTAATATTATTAAAATTAATAATTTATTAATTATAATTTGTAATTTGTAACTTGTAACAAGAATTACAAATATTTAATAAAAATTACAATTTATAATTGAAATAAAAAAATAATTATAAATTATAATAAAAAGTATAAACAATTGAAATTTTTTAAATTTATAATTAAAATTAATAAGGTAAATTACACTTAAACCTCTCCATTCTTATCATATATTACTATTTACTTTTTTATTTTTAAAAATCACACTCTACTCCTAATTGACCAAAATACCCTTCTCTCCACCACTGCACAGGCGATGTAGGCTTCTCTTTAATGACGACGATCTCTTGGGGTTATTTCCTGCTAGAGGATCCACTTCGTCTTATACAAAACCATGTTCGGATCGTCCTCTCCCCTTCGAAGCTAGAGAGTAACTGTGCGAGAGAGAGAGAGGTTCTAGTTCTTCACTAAAAGAGGGATTGCAGCGGGCGGCGACGCTCGTCGACTCTCTTCTTTCCTAAATTGTCTGCCCACCATTCCCTAACAGTCCTATTACCCAAACACAACGCTAGTGACCTCACCACCATTGATGTAGAGGAAAATGAAAATCTACGATCCCAACTTAAGTACAGAGGAAACCCCTCTTGCGGCGATGAATGAGGAAATCAATTTTGCCTCTAACCTTAATAGACCTCTAATTCTCAAACCCATTAACCAAATTGAAGCAACTAACACAAACGAATTGAAGCCGAACCCGAAGAAAGAGAAGGGAACTCCGAAATTGCTGAAGGAATAGAAGAACTGTAGCTCGAAGAAGTGGTTGATTTGGAGGAAATTAGCGAACTTCAATGGCTTACCGTGATTTCAGAAGATTCGGACGAGTAGCTCCAGTACTTGATTTGTTGAAGAAAAAGAAAAAAAAAACGTCAAATTTTGAGATCGCAAAGGGGCTGCGGCCAGAAAGAACTAGGGTGAGGGGTAGGGTTTCAGAAGATTCTCCAGCTACTGTTGTTGTGTGTTTCAAGACATGAATGTTAGAAAATAAAAGGGATATGAATTGATTTCTGAACTAGACTTCTCTAAAGAAGAAGATTATGGTGACAAACCAGACCTCACTAGGATTCGAGCTTTGGTGCTACGGGGAAAGCCACCCTGAAGGGTTTTGCGAAGGTGAGGGTTTGCGAATGGGGGGCGACGTTTGTGGGGACGGGGGCAGCGTGCTCGGGTGTCACCGAATTTGTTGATGGTCGCCAACGATTGCTTTAGAGTTGCCGGTGATGGCTCTGGAATGCTAGCACCGGGTTCGCCGGAGATGGTAGCGTGGCCGGGTGGGATGCAAATGGGTCTGGGGAGAAGAGGGTTAGGGTGAGAGCGAGCGGGGGCTGGCTGCAGATAGGTAAAGGGTAAATTTGGTATCTTATTATTATTATTTTTTTATAGTTGATGTCATGTTTTTTTGATTAGGTTAACTAACGATTAACAGAGGAATTAAAATATAATTTATTTTAATAAAATAAAAGAATGTGTAATATAATTTTTAAAAATAAAAAATAAACAGTAATATATAATAAAAATACAATAAATCTAAATATAATTTACCTAAATTAATAATAAAAAATTAAAAATTATTAACAATATCTTTATCAAACATCTCATTAACATAACAAAATCTAACCACGTCAACCAACCCATTCACCTCCTCTCTAATACTAAACTAAAAAAACCTATTAATTTTTTATCTTTTTATTCCCTCCCTTACCCCCCTCTTCTCCCTCTTTCTCTCATTACCTTTATTTTACTACTTAGGCCTTAATTAGCATTTTTGACTTTTTAACTAAAAATATCAAAAAAAAATTAAAGTGTTTGACAATAAAATGGCAACAAATAACTAAAAAAATTCAAACAGCCAGTTGTCATTTTACAAATCAGCTATCATCTATGGTGGTTTAAAATTCATGTCAACTTGGAACTCCAAACAAATAATCCAAGATTTTAGCAGCTAGATCACATTTTCCTTAACACATACGGCAGTGTTTAACAAAATTTTTATTACTAATTTTTAATTTTAGTAATAAATTATAATTTTTTTTAAATACTCGTAATTTTTATTACAAGTTATAATTTTTTTTTTATTTTAACTACAAACTAATACATTTACTAAACATTCATATACTAAAAACTAAAATTTATAAATTATAAATTTCAACAAATATCAAACACCCTCTGCGTTTCATAGACAAACCTAGAAGAGTAAGGAGCGGTTAACTTTCCATCTTTAAAAAAAAAATGTTATAATAGTAACATTTAATCCAAATGTCACCACCTAAATTAATATCCCCATCCATTTCTACGACACAGCTGCCTCACTGCTTATACAAAATATTATATAAACACAAAACTGTCCATAGAGTATCCCAACACAAATTTTTAAAATAATTAGCCAAAATACAATAAATAGTAGATTTGTTATTTTAGCTAACTACTTTTTTAAACATTTTAACTATTCAATTAAACTAAATGAGAAAGTGGGTTTAATCTTGGCTCCTCTTTCATTTCAATCCCCAATTTTCTGTCTTCAAAGTCTGGGAAAGAGCGTGGGGAGTTGCAGAGCAAGTTTGGGTGAAGAAGTTGCAGAGAGAAAGGGGGATTTGGGTTTCAAAGTAGTATTGGAGATCTCAGAGAAGGGGTTCAGGAAAGAGGGAGAAGAGAAGAAGAGAGAGGGAGAGTGTATATTAGGTGGCTGGTGGAAACTCCCTTTACTACAGCGGCAAGAATTCGAAACGGAGCGAAGGACGCTGCTTTGCAAGGGAAACCAGTGTATAGCGAGCAATAGTGGCTGGCTAAATATAGCTAGCAAGAAGGTATTTTTGTATAATAGCTAACTAAATAGAAGCCCTGTTGGAGAGAATAAATTAAATTAGACTAGCTATTTATAACGAACAGGTCTCATTTAGAGTGCCTGTTGGAGATGTTCTCATCAATTCAACAAAAGACCACAACATCCCCATTTCTTAGAAGTTTCTAACAATTGTTTCTAAAAAAATCCATTCAATCACGACCTTCAAACAAACATTAATATTAAGTATACAGACTTTCAATCACAATAATTGGATTATGACCATCCATTTGCTCCCTAGCATTTGTGGTTGGAAGTTGTATACAGAGCTTTTTCCTTTGGCAAATTCAAAGCTCAAGAGTCATATAAGAACTGAGTCTAAACATGAAATTTTCTATATTTAAGACAACTAAAAGTACAGTACCAAAAACAGTTGCAGAAGTATCCAATCTTCAAACCCTAGGCATCTCTCAAATGATGAGTTCATTTCTACCAGAAATGGGGACAGTAGTTTCTATAGAAACAAGATAGGCAATGAGATTGAAATTTCACTGGGGAACCATATCTTGCTGAGCCTGAATCTCCTCCTGCTGCTGCTGATAGTTGAGAGGCCTCCTGAAGAGCATGATGTGTGGCTCTGGTCGATGAACTGCGTAATGGACCCAACCTCGGCTCTGCTGCACCCCGATTGCACGCCATTCATTCTGATACACAGAATCAAAGGCGAGTATTAGGGGAGGATCTTCAAACCCATAAATGTTGTCTGAACAGGACAATCCACACTCTGTTTGGATGCAGAGAAAATGGAAGGGAAATAAAGGAACTAATATTTGGAAACAATTTGAACACAGGAATTCAAGTTGAGGATTTACTATCACTGCAAAGAAAATCAACTTGCTAGATATAAGAACTATGAGTTTTGAGGATGGCAGAAGATCAAACAATCAAAGGGGCATTCGTAAAAGGTTACAAAATCAGAACGATTGAGGATAAAATTAGAACACAACTGCAAAACTCAAGATTAATTTCACAGGAGGGAAAATATGAAATTAACAATATTACCATACAAATATTAACTTGCTGGTATCCAACGGAAAAGAGGCATAGATGAGCAGCAACCAAAAGGAAAAAAAATCGTTCAAAAACTAGGGAATGAAAGGAAAACCGAATGATTTGATTTTTTTTTCCTTCGCTGACACCATGAAGAGAAAAAAAAATCAAAGAGTTGCTTAGTTCTACCGACTTCATCATTTTCTCAGCAGCCAGGCGTAAAAACAATTCAAACTATACGTAATGAAAGAACATTGCCCAAAACCGTAACTAGTGTCAATTACTAACTTCAGAGAGAAGCCGATTCTTAGGAAGCAGTTTTGCCACTTCAGGAGGTAGAACCACGTGCCTGTAATGAAATCAAAGAAAACGGAAAGTAATACTCAAAATCAAATTCGCTTTCCGATGAGCCAAACACGAAATTGCAATCCCATGGAAGCGAGAAAAATGAAGGTGAATTTGAATACCTGTACTCGTAGATGTCGTCGAAGTATTTCTCAGAGTACTGTATCTGACCCATCCCTTGAATAGAGAGAGGAGATTCTTTCGTTGCTCGATTCAATCTGTACAGATAGAGTGAATAGCTCACTGTAAAACCCTATACTGATTGAGAAAATCATGAAATCTCGAGAAATGAAAGTAAGAAATACATACATTTAAATAATCAGAGAGATAGAGATTGATTAGAGGGAGAGATTGATGAGTGAAAAGAGAGAGAGTATTTGCGTGCATATATAAGGGATGGAAAGACGGAAAAAAAAGGGAGAAAGTGATAATTGCGTTAGAAAAATGTTAAGAGCACCTGGTTTGAATTTTAAATTTGAATCAGTTCCCGCTCTGGGTGTAACGGTACACTCTCCTGACGTCACAAATTTTTTGAAAAATAAAAAAACAGAATTTCTAATCTACCTAGTGGCCCTCTTTGGGCTAAATTCGATTAGTTCTGCTCTTTTTTTTTTTAAAGTTTTTTTTTATTTTATTTAAATTTTTTTATTTTTTCAAATCATTTTGATGAGATGAAACGAAAAAATAAAATTTTTTGATTAAAAGATGAAAAATATTTATTAAATATGAAAATAAGTAACATAAAATATGACTTATTACTTGTTTTTGCTTATTTTTATTTTTTTTAATATTTTGATCTAAGTTTTTTATTTTTTTCGTTTGTCTTGGTGAGAGCAGTCGAAAAGTGTAATAATTTAACTAAACGATGAAAAAAATTTACTAAAGACAAAAAAATAAATTAAATAAAATAAACAAATAAGCAATTATCCCAAACAATTAAAAAAAGAACATCCCGCTTTGATCTCATGAAACCGATTGTAATTTTTGTTTCAAAAAATGCTCTTATAATAGTTTACATTTTAAATTCTAGAAATTTATGGAAGTAGGTACATAACACCATCTCTTTTTCTTCTTTATTTTTTTCTTTTATTTTAAAATTTTATTATTTTTGGATTTTTATAATTTGTAGTTAACACATTTTATTTTTATAATTTTTGCCAAGGTATTGTTTGTAAAATAAAATTTTAATAAAATATATGTTGAAAAATTATTTGCAATTGATTCTTGTTATATATATTAAACTAAATTATTTGTCTATTTGAAACTTTGAACAACTTCAATTATAAGAAGATAGGTTGAAAAATTATTAAGCGACTAGCTTTTTTTTAGTGATTTTTAGATTTTTTGGCTTTTTTTGTAAAAAAGTAAATGTCAAACTATGTAAAAAAATGTGAAAAAAAAAGTAAAAAAAAATCTAATAAGCCAAACCAGTTAGCTTTTTTTTGGCTTTTAAATCAAAAAACTTGTAAAATAAGCTAGCCCAAACACAGACTAAGTACCCTTCAAATACCATGTAAGGCAATTATATGCATCTGCCATTTCTCCAAAATGTACGACACTCCTAATTTTGTATAGTCGTCTGTGAAGCCAAATTTTGCTCTTTTGAACATTTTTGTCCAAAACTATAATTGAGTATTTGACAAAGTTATTGTTAGTAGTTTTTACTTTTTTATTATTAATTTTAGTTATAAACTATAATTTTCTCCAAACACTCATAACTTTTGATACAAATTATAATTATCTTTCGTTTTATTTCAGCTATAAGTTACAAGTGTTTGGTCTTGTTAAAACTAGTAACTTATAGATTGTAACTTGTAGCAAAAAATGTGAGTGTTTGGTAAAATTTATAGCTTGTAGCTGAAATAGAAAAAAAATAATTATAGTTTGTAACAAAAGTTGCGAGTGTTTGAAAAAATTATAACTTATAGCTAAAATTAGTGGTAAAAAGTTAAAAGCTACTACCAGTAGTTTTGCCAAACATTCTCATTTACCAAATACTCACAACTTCTGCTACAAGTTATAAATTACAATATATAAACTACTACTTTCAATAATGTCAAACACCACCAATAATATATATTTTCTTACTCAGATTTGACTCTCTCACATCCTATGATGGGTATCACATAAATTCTATTAATATACAATAGTTGTAAGTATGTCACATAAATTAAACAAAAATATAGAGAAAGTTATCTCTACGCTTTTTTCTTATTATCTCATGAGATTATATTTCAGTATGATGATCTGAACAATTCATCTAATAAACTTTGCAAACAAAAATTAAAAATTATGTATGCAAAAATCAATTTGATAAAATAGCTTTAGACATATGAATAAATTGCATTTTATTTACAAAATGAATAGTTTAACCTTAAAGGTCCTTTCAAATCACATAAAAAACCCTTAAAAGTACATTTTAAATAAAAAAACCAACCATTTTGTAGAACAACATTCAATTTATTCATGCACCTATCGATGTCTTATCAAACTAAATTCGTATATGAATAATCTGTCTCTGCAAGAGATACAAAATAAACAGTTTAAATATTCATTGTGGTTCCACTTTAAACCCACAAAATAGTCTTGAAGGGTATGGAAAAAAGAGGGTATGAAGGGGTAACTCATTTCACAAAATAAAGTATGGAAAAAATATAGTAAGTGTAGCATTATTACAAGTTACAACCCAAAACTCATCTTTTGAGGTGAAGAGGTAAACCCTCTACCCTGTACATTACCCCAAAAACAAGATTCCACCTCCTAGTACATACCCAAAAGGCATTGCAAATTGCAGATAGTAGTTTCCTCAATCCTGTGAAGTTCCCAGACAAGCCACACATCCATCCATCCACTCATTTGCTGGTATTTAAGGACTGCACTACCGGCTTATAAAGCATTGCCGTCCCTTGGAAGGACATCATCGGATAATCTTTTCGGTATTTCATCAACTGCAGGAGAAAATGCTGCATAAGTGATAAATTCATAACAATAGAAGTTAAAAATCAGATAATGTACACACCTCATCTTCTGAAACCTTCTTGAAACCAAATTTATTTGTCCACATATGTTCGGCTTCATCAGCAGCCGGCAACACAAGGTTTCTCACATTGAGAAATCCAAGTAAGTTTTCAATACAAGTGAATAGTGCCCGGAAATAGCCCTGTACATATTGTAATTTCTAACAATCCGGAAGAAATGTGACCTTTCCACCAAACCTAATTGATGTTAAACTACTTTGTTATTAAACTAGTGTGTGTGTGTGTGTGTGTGTGCGCGCGCGCGCGCGCGCGTGTAAGGGAATATTTAAGGGATTTTACCTTCCCAGTTAACTTTTGAATAACTGCACCCCAAAATTTGTCTTTATTGTCCAAATTATACATGACAAGCTTTTCAATGCTTACTATAATACAAATTCTGGAGTGTGTTTATAAAGAAGTGGAGTGGGGATATCATTTCCCACATCTAAAGTTTATAAGTATTCACAAAAAGGGAAAAAAGAAGAAAAATTTTAAGAGGAGAGTCTCACTGTTACATTAAGCTAACCTGTCCTTGATAATTAGTACTTGTTGCAACCAAAGGAAGTTCTGCTACTTTGTCTCCAAAAATTCGAATAATACCAGCAGACACAATGTTTGAGCTGCATAATTAGAAATGAGAATCGTTTGCCTATAGAGGGAGCAGCAATTATTTAAAGGCTTCAGAAATACTACTAACTTGACTAACAATATAGCACAATACATCCCCCCAAATTCTTGGTCTCCCACGTTCCTTCTGCAAAAACATTTAAAGTAGTGATCACACGAAAATTTTATCTAACACAGAAATATCCAAAACAAGAGGTAAGCAAGAAAGTTTCTAATAAAGATAAATAGTCAAGAAGAGAAATGTGGTGCTCACCCATAAACCATGTGAGGGATAAGATCAACACAGCCATTGTTTGAATATGCTATCGGATCAAACCGATCCTAAAATCCACCGATGAAAAATAAAACTTTTTAGTACTTTAGTGATGACATTTCTTCTAAGGTCAAGGGTGCGAAACATTAACTAATCAAGGAAGGCACACCATATTCCGACGATGTAGAAAAAAGCTCAGAGAGAGAGAGAGAGATTTCCATTTCTGGCTTCCAATTCTTTTGGGTTTTTTTATTATTTTTCTTATGGGGAGGGGTGTAGGATGTCACCAAAAATAAAAAGGAAGTGGAATTCACAAAATAACAAGATCAAAAAAAACTCCTCAGTCAGTGTTCACAAAAGGTAATAAAAGAAAGCAATGCATGCAAGCCTCACAAACTGATGTACTTTCATGGTGCAACTTATCATACACCATAAAATAACTCAAAACTGGCTTCCTAAAATTAGAAACACAAAATTGTAAGGTGAAACAATAAGGGATAGATACGCCCTAAAAGAAATTATGTCATTTCGAAAGCTAGAAATTCAAAATAAGCTATTAGGAGAACCCATCTCCAGTTAATTTGGGTTAGTAATTACTAATTGATATTGATGTCGTAAGGAAACATAATCTAATTTAAATAAGATATATGTCGCACCAAACAATAGTTGCTTCTTCAAGAAACAACACCAACACGTCAATAGGGCATATTTAAAAGCTACAAGGGTACAAAAACTAATAAAACAATAAATTTAATTCATATTTTCCACTCAACCTAAATTTACACCTAAATATTGGGTTCTGAGCCCGTTACAAAACATATGTTCCACACTGCATGCTATATGAATAGTTCCCAAGATCCTAATAAGTGTAAACAGAAGGCAATTAAGATATTGAATTCTCTAGGTATATTTGTTTATTCAAAACATTATTGGTTTGGTTGGTTTATTCCATGGGCTGTTGGGCTGATTATTCTTTACTGGCCTTGTTTTATTTTCCTTTCCTTCGTTCTTCGTTTCTTCTTCATTTTCAAATATTGCTTTGACACAAGAAGGCTTGTGAAATTAATTTGAAAATGTTGTTAAAATCTTCTATCCTCAAGTTCCTATGACTCATCATAGAACTTTAACATTGATTGAGGTAGCTTCGACACTAAAACAATTTCAGCCAATGTTAAATGAACTCGAGTAAGGGTGTCAGATGCATGTATCATGTATGTGTCTAGGTGCCAAATTCATTTAATTTTCATCGCAATGATATTGGGACATAACAAAATATTCGTATTTCTTAATATATATTTTTTATTTTCTAGGGCACATGAAATTTATAAGATTTCATAAAATATTTCATTCATAGTATGACAATTTATGTATAATTTTATAATAAACTCAAATTACTAAATATGTTTTAAGTGAATGTCCAACTAAAAATACTAGACACATATCCTATACACTTACCAATCGTCAAGTATCCGACATAGGTATTTTATGCATTTAGAATAGTTCATGTAACATAGGTTTCAACATTATCCAATAACTAATGACCCTAGTAGAATGAAAATGAAGAAAGATTGAACTAAACACTGAGAAGTATAAAATCGAAATCAACAATTGCTCACATGAAAGATGGCGACAGCATTAGAAAGCAACAATCTAGTTTCACCAGAAACCATCTTTCCGCTAAGAAGTCTCCATCTTATATCAAGATTGGCACAACCATCAGAACTTTTCTCCTCAAGTTGCTTCTTCATAGCATTCACCAGAGACTCCTGTAACTTTTCCTCTCCATTATCTAGCAGATGTTGCAAAGCAGAATGAATACTATTGCAGTCCATGCAACAGAACCACTTTCCCTCGGGTAATTCCTGTTTTATGTAGGGTATTAATATGTTATTCAGACATAATTACCCCTGAACAAAATATATTCATAATCATCAACGTATGAATAGGTGCAGAAACAAAAAGAGAAAATGAAATTAGATAATCTGCAGACCTTTAGGTTATCCATTTCATGCCCCTTTAAACAGCCAACATGATACTCCTTCTCACACTAAAAGAAGAAAAGGCAGCACGTGTGAGCCCACACACCCCCCCAAAAAAAAAAAACCAAAAACAAAAAGTTTATTAAAATCATAAGCATTTAAGAATGAAAAGAACAACATGGAAACTCAGTTACTCAAATATGCTAAAGCAAATACAATGACAACAAGGAAACACCTGATCACAGAGCATAACTGTCGAAGGGCCAAATCCTGATGTGCTAAACCCATGGCCCCTGGATACATCATCGTGTAGAGAGAGAGAGAGAGAGAGAGATCAAATGCTAATTTGGAAAAGAGAAACATAAGACAAAGAAACAATAGGAAAGTGATTTTCACACTCCTCTTTTCTACAAACACACTCCCTCTTTTGTCTACATTTGGTGAATTTACAAAAAAATGCCCCGTATATTTTATAATTTTGATTTACTTTTTTCTCAAATGTATAAATAAAAGAATTATAAAATACAAGGGTATTTCAGTAACTTTACCTAATCAAAACAAAAAGAGTGTATTTGTACAAAATGGAAGGGTGAATATCACTTCCCAAAAAATAAAGTTAATTACTGAAGTTAGCAAAAAGACTCCATGATAGAGAAGGATGCTGTTATGTAGCTATGCAGATTGATGCAACATTTCATCATACATCTGATATCAAACAACAGACATGAGAAAAGGAACCAGCGCAACGACAACATGATGCTACATGCAACATAGCTTTTGTACAAATATGGTCCATGAGAGGCAAGAATTTCTATAAACAAATTGAAAATTGTGTTTCTGTTTAGTGTGACCACTTTAAAAAATTCTAACGAAAATGCTTATTTATCAATGTTCAATTAATTCTTTGATTTCATCAGGCATAACCCATGAAAAGACAACTTGAGCTTCTAAAGAGATCTTGCTGTAAAGGGTATGGACTTGACCTGCATAGTGTACATCCGCCAATATCAGCATCTGCATGTTCAACAATGCGGATGCACCGCTTGGTTATCTGTTCAAGAGGATCTATTCCTGTAATTCTTCCGGCAGCCACAGCATTTGCATTGCTCTCCACAAATTTTTCCTTTTGGAACATGTTTTGGCAATATTTACAGTACCAAGAACCACTGGGGATGCTACGTAGAGAAATACACTCTGTAATTGGATAAATAAAGAATTGATAGAATGTTGCCAATAAGTGGTTACAGTGAGTTACTAAGTAAAAAAAGATAACTAAATCTGTTAAATCACTCTGCTGACCATACACTAGTGCTATTCAAAAAGTTGAAAGCAAAAAAAGCAAAGTACTAACTAAAAAAGAGAATCCTATAGGAAAGAAAATGAGACAAGCAAAGATAGAAAGGCAGTTGAAAAGTGGAAATGTAGTATATATTCAAATTGTCCCATTCAATGGTTTGCAACCTCATGTGTTTCCCAACATTCCACAAAAGCACCGTTGAGAGTGTCAACGAAATACTTACAAAGCATTTAAGAAGCTGGGGCTATAAATTGAGGAACGAGGCAACACTAGGAAGTTATTCAAGAATGTGAATTCACCTGGGTGAAAGGTTCTTGGGCAATTATCACAACATAAAAGATTCCCTCCATCTGCGCAGATTGAGCATAGATCATCATTTTCCTCTATTGATAACTTCCGTAGTTTGGACAATTTTACAGCCAACTCATGGAGAGACATTCCATTCGATGTATAGATGTGTAGGTAGCTACAAAAGAAAGTGAGTGAGAGAGAGAGAGAGAGAGAGAGAGAGAGAGAGAGTTATCTAATGATGTATAATGGTTACAAAAGAAAATTTTTACTAAACCAACCAAAAATCTCAATGGAAACACTCACGGCTTGCGGCGAGAAGCCCAACCAGCATGTACTTCAAATTGTGAAGGGCTAACCTGCTCAAAATGGTAAAAAAGCAAACACCTCAATTAAAATATTTAATCAAGATGTATTTCAAGCAGTAATAAAAGTACCTCGCTTTGGCAACATGAGCAAAATATTCCAAAACCTATCTTATAACCTTCCATGCATTTCTGTAGAAATGGAGTAATAAGAAGGAAATTTGTCAAACTAAGGTGGCATTACTTCCACAAAATAAGAAGAGCATTATACTTCGCGTTTGGTCTCTATAAAACCAACAAAACAGTTCCTTAAAACAAAAATCATAGTATGCACGTGTGCATCTTAACAGCAACCTGTCCACGAGCATAATAAGCTAGTTCAGTTCCTTCGGGCAGTGCATCATTGTGAAATGCCAATTTGTGCAACCGCAAATCTCTTGAGAAAAGACAAAAAACCAATCCTTTAGTTCACTAAACCATCAAATTAAACAAAACTCTAGAACTAGCAATCCGCCTATTACCCAACTTAACCACTACAAAAATAAATATAATGGGCAAAGAAAGCATACTTACTTTCGAGTTAACCTCCTCTTAGTCATAATTCGTGATGAACAACAGGAGACAATATCAGGTGATTTCGGAATGAAAATTGTTGTTAGTGACCTAAAATTGCCAACACGAGATACATGAGAATTGGATATATACTGCTCTTGAAGGAAAATTTGTTGTACCGTATTTATTCTACGCAATAGATTGAAAAAGTCAAATTCAGATTCTATACATGCACATTCAAATGTTCACAAACTACAAAATAGAAACTCTATTTACCAGCAACATTAACGTCGGTTGTTTATATTTTTTATTCTACATTGTGGACCGCTGAATGTTGCTAAAACAGGGATTACTCACATCATCACAACATTGGTGGGTATCATATGTAAAAGTTTGAAAAGCTATATGGGCACAATAGAATCGATTGTTGTTTGCTAGTCATTCAGAATCATTTATAAGCTATGATCACTGTACCACCAAGTGATGTTATTTACAACTAAAATAATTATCGAATATCAATATTTGGCCTAGATACAATTAGCGAAGTTAACTTGTTACTAAACCCATTGACTATGACACTCTAAAACAAGGTATTGGTTGGCATGCCTTTGAACCATCATTCAATAATTTTAAATAAAGTAGTCAACTTCATGTTTATGCAAACCAAGTCCAAGACTCCAATATTCAAAATAATTCCAACAAGTTTATGCAACCAAGTCCAAGACTCCAACATTCAGTATAACCTTTAGATTACTGTGTGGCATGACCAAATTTGCAAAAGAATAAAAAAAGATGTAAAGGCTTTAGCAATTTTTATTTTGGAACTGACATTTTGAGATATGGTACACCTACGTTTTTCTACAATAAGTCACTAATTAAGCGATCAGAAATGTTTTCCCCATTTTTTCCCATTGTATTTGTTTTAAGTGTAAACATGAACTAAAGAAATGATCTAGCAAAAAAAATAAAGACAAGCAATATTATAACCAAAAAAATAGAAGTAGATCAATGAAGACCAAAAGCCTTCATGAATTTTGAATTTAAGTTCAATTTTGTGAGATCCGGTTTTCTTTTTAAAATAACAAATTAAATAATGTGTCTATTAGTTGTCTAGGGATGATCATAAATTATTTAACATGCGTAGATTATCATATGGATGGTGGCCAGTGAGTCCGGTAACTCTCGGTTGAGTTTTGGATAGATCCGCCGGTAATAAATCCGTCGGTGTGCGTGAAGACCCGTGACTTTTAATTTGGGGATAATTTCAAATTTTGATAATTTTTGAAAATATAATGTTGTAAATTAGTTTGAAGTTAAAATATTAATTTCGGTGTAATTTGGGTGTAAATTTCATTGTTTAATTATTGGTTGGAAGATTGGTGGCATTTTGGTAAATTCGTGAAAGTTTATGGCCTTGGATTATGGGTCTAGCTTCCAAGAGAAGCTAATTTCCCCACCACCACCACCACCACCACCAATTCCTCTTTTTCTTCTTTTTCCAATGTGTCTCTTTCTTTCTCTCTCTCTAAAAAAAAAAAAAACCTCCATGGAAGCTTAGTTGAAGCTTTCTCTCTTTTCATTTCGAGGCTTTAGACTTGGAACCAAGCAAAATCACAAGAACAAAGATTGTTGTACTCGTCAAAGGCTTCAACTTCAACCGAACAGATTTTGGTTTTGACAATTTTGGGGTTTCCGCGGGGGGTTAAAGTTTCAGGTTTTTAACCCAAAATGTAGGATCTTCGACTAATCTTGAATAAATTTCATAGATATGTGATTATTTGCTCTTCTTTGAGTGAAATATTATGAAATCCCTCTTTATTTTGAAAGCCCTAGATACAAGGAGCTTGAGAGTTGATGTTTGGAAAGGAGTTAATAATTTGTGATATTTAACTAGTTATGGGAGGTTGGGTGTTGATTGATATTGAGATTAGTTTTGATTTGGGAGCCCTAGCTAAAGGGTGGAGTTGAGATTTTGGGATTAGGTGTTTTTATGGGGTTTGAATGAGAAATTGGAGGATTAATTGAGTTAATTAAAGTTGTGTGTGTTGATGTATGATGAGGCTGGTGGGAAAAGTTAGAGATTGTGAATTTGATGTAAAGAATTGTGGGTTTGATGTATAAATTGGGAGGTTTTGGAATGAGTTGTTGATTGTATTTTCATGGTTTAAAGTGGTTTTTAATAATGCTTTATACTCTAGAACTCATTTCCTTGAGAAAAGTTTTGGTTCAAAACTTAGCTTTCAAAGAGATTTTTTGGTTTGCTCTCGGGTAAGTGACCGCTCGAGCCGTCCTGGGTCCGCTCGAGTAGTCTATTACCCAAGAGGAAAGATTTTGTCGCGGCCAGGTAACCGCTCCATCAGTGGTGGGCTCCCTCGAACAAACTTACCTAAGCTGGATATAAGATTTTGTTTTCTTAAATAAAAAAGTATTCTTTCATCTGGGCTCCATTCTGGGACCCCTTTGTGATAAAATTGAAGTACGAGAGTCTTCTTTTTGGTGATTTAACTCCCCTTTCTAAAATCTTTTTGGAGAAAATAGTTTTGTTGGAAACAAATGATGCAAGGCGGGTTTTCAAAAAGGTGTTCCTTTTGAGTTTAATTGATTGTTATGAGTTTCTGTGGGTGGTCCACGTGCTTTGATAGGTTGGATGTGAGATGGCGATTGTATAGATAAAAATTGGAATTTAGTTTATTTGTTGTGTTGAGTAATGATAAAACGGGTTAATGGGTTTTGGTGAGTGATAGAGGAATTAAGTTTTATTATTATTTGAATTGAGAAAATCACACGTGTTGAATAATTGGTCGAGGGTAGGAAATTCTGCATGTGAAACTCTGGATTATACGTTATCTTTTCAAATATTTGGAAAAAATATGATTGAATTGGAGTTCTCGGTACAAAATCATATTGAATATAAAAAAAAATGTGAAAATTTTTATTTGCATGTTGTAATTTGGATGAATTGCCGTGTAGTAAATACATGAGATATTTAAGGTGAAAACCATAATAAGGGTCGAGGGACCAATGTTATTGATGATTATTATGATAATTGAATTGTTGACCATGTACTGAATACATGATGTGATTAGGTGAAAACCATAGTAATGGTTGAGGGACCGATATTATTGATAATATGTTGTTATGTATTGAGATGGTTATGGAATTAATATGAGCTCAACTAGCTCCACGGTAAAAGACTGAAAACTTGCGCAAGAATGGGTACTCGGTTCCCTCGGTTTAATACCCGAAAACATGGTGAGGTGCTTCATTCTTTCGGATGGTGTTCTCGAAAAGTAGTGCAATGGGTGCCCTACCCGTTGGATGGTGTTCCAGAAAAGTGTGCAATTTATGTGATAATTATGTATTTACCTACATGTGTTGATTGAGAACGGTTGCGTTGGTAATTATAAAACCCATGGGTTGCCTATCGGTGCCTTGAGTTGGCCCGGTAGTGAAG
>JAULJZ010174204.1:2452-23714 GCA_032270985.1 Heliamphora pulchella
TAATCTATAAGTAATTAATTAATTTCAAGTCTGCCCAACACCATCAATGTTCCAAAACTCAATTATAATTATTATTTCTCTAACTCAACTTTAAGTTCCAAAAAAAAAAGTCAGTTTGATTATGGTTTTTTTAAGTCATATTAAAAAAATTTTCTACCTCCTTGCCTAATGTGTGTTTGCTTAGATTTTTTGAGTAATTATTCGGTACTAGAGTACCATTTGATAAGCTTACGTAGTACTTCCACTCAATATGATAGTAATAAATTTTACAGTATAAATATAATGACTCATATTTGTTGAGTGGTTAGGAGACAAAGAGCAACCCTCATTGTGTAGTTACGATAATTTATTTGCCAGAAGTATCACCTAGCATTGTTTACATGGTATTCCGGGAGTACCAAATAATTAGTCAGCTTTTTTGTAAAAAAATAAATATAAAAAATGTAAAAACAAATCAATAATTACAGTAAAAAGTCAAACAAGTTAGCTTTTTAATAAGTTTTTAAGCAAAAAGCCTTCAAAACAGTTTCAAACTTTTTGTCTAAAGGACAAAAACTCTTTAGCTTAAAAGCCACCAATCAAACACTTTTTCCTTAGCAGTTACTGCTTCATATGCTTTGTTTAGATATTGTATTTGTCAAGAAAAAAAGACGAAATAAATAATAACATTACTTATGCATATTAATTCATTGTGAGGAATAATAATTTGTTTTTTTTTTCTCCTGCAAATGTGTATTCTCTTTCTTCTCGTTTCCTAATTCAACAAAAAGGAAAAATTCCTTCTTTCATTAAATTTTTGTTATTTTAATTTTCTTTCTTTTTCTTTCCTGCTAATGCAAGATCACATTGTTGGAAAATATGGTTTACTTTTTGAGCAATTATAATAAATAAAATCAACAACATACATTTGAACTTACGGACTTCATAAATTTAAATATGTAAATAGATCAAGGATAGTGTTTAACGCTAGACCCTTAAAATAAATTCATCCTTGTTACGGTAGTTATGGTGTCATAGACAGATTCTGTAAACAATAAATTTTGAGTATGAAAATCTTGATAGAAAATTGTAGGAATAAATTAAATTTTATTAATTTTGAAAAATGAATTACAATCTCTTTTGAAATTTTTAAATCAAAGAAATAAAATTCTCTGATTCTTCTTTGCAAATGTTGAATTGAAGACTTGACAGCGTGTTTCCGAATCGAACGGTAGAATCTCTTTTGACTTTGGCCGAGTAGATGGTGAAATTTGAGTGAGAATTATCTTTAAGACTTTGAAGCTTTAATTTGTAGAGTTCTCTCAATTGCTTAATAATTCCAAGTGTTACATAAATTTATTCTCTATTTGGTGGTGCGTACATCTATTTATAGGAGTGTGAGGCGAAGAGTCATGAAAATATTCGAACTCTTAACAATTATCTCTATTTTATTTATTTTAAAGAGATATCTATTAAAGTTTATAATTATCTCTTATTTATTTTTAAAGAAATAATTATTCAGTGACATAATTATCTCTCATTTATTTATTTATTTAAAGAGATAATTATTTAAGCAAAGAATTATCTCTTTAACAAAAGAGATAATTATCTAGGCAAATAATTATTTCTTCTTTCAAAGAAATAATTATCTGGTCATATAATTATTTTTTATTTATTTATAAAATAATTATTTACTTTTAATTTGATTTAGAGAAAATAGTTATTTTTTTTCTCATGTAGTTTCCACTGTCAAGTGACTTAATTTAATAAGCACGAAGCGTGTCATGTGGAGGGCTACAATATTTTTACACGTGGTGACAGAAAAATGAACAATTCGTGTTATTTAATTTGGAATCATTTTAACAATTATCAATATTTGATTTGTCAATAATTATTTTATAATTTTAAGTCTTAAGACACGTATTAATTTGTAATAGGTTAAAATTTGCATATCTACTGCTATTGAAGTTTACATGAACAAGTATTAATTCTGATTAAATTCCAACTCATTAAGCATTATACTTCTTTTGCCTTCAAGTTGCAAAACAAGGAATGAGTCTCCTAATTAAAATAGAAAATTACTTTCACATCCTAGAAAAAAGTACTTAGTGCTCCATATTGTAGCACGAAGGGTTCCACGAATAAGGATTCTCTGCCATGCAATGATTTTGTATAATGCATGAAACGATGTTGTTTTGCTTAAAACGACGTCGTTTTAATAAAGTTTAAAATTTATTAAAACGACATCGTTTTAAGCAAAAGGAGATCGTTTCATACATTGTACAAAATTATTGCATGACAGAGAATCCTCTCTCGGGTTCCATAGAGGACGACTTTGTTTAATAAGGGTTTGGGCCCTTTGGACGACTTTGCTTTAAAAGGGTTTGGGCCCTTTGGATTGACTTACTATGGCTGTGGGTCCATAATTACAGTGTTTGTTTCCAAATTGGGATTGGACTGCTAGTGATGTTGGACTATGAATCCATCCATTTGGCTGGATATAGAAACCCATGGAAGGGTTGGTTTTGGTAGGCCAGTCTGTTAAAGCATTTTTTATGAGACAAAAATACTCTTTGGTTAATGCAAATATGTTTGCTGAAATGTACAGACAAAAAACGTGGGTTGTCCTTGAGAAGGAACTAGCGGTGTAATTTTAGCTCGGAGCTCGCCTAAGGCCCGGCACTGTAGCGCCTTGTCCCACTCTAGGCCCTAGCTTGCTCGAGCCCGAAAATCTTAAGGATGGTCCTGGGCCGTCTCCTCAAGCCCGTGGGCTGGCCTAGTTTGAAACCCACCATTTTGGCCCGAATATTAATATATAATAATATTAATATATATTAAGTAAATTATAAGGTAATATAATAAAATATAAACTTATAAACTAATAAACTAATAAAATTTAAACTTATATAATAAACTAAGAACTAATAATAAAATAATAAACTAATAAACTATTAATAAACTAATAAACTAATAAACTAATATTAGACTATAAACTTATAAACTAAGTAACTAACAAATTAATAAACTTATAAAGTTATAAATTTATAATAAACCATAAATTTATAATAAAATAATAAACTAACAAATAAACTTATAATAAACTATAAAGTATAAATTTAATAATTTATAATCTTATACAACAAGTCAACAACTTAAAAAAAGAACAAAAAAATGAAAAATTCGCAATGGCCTGTGGCCCAAACTCGAGGCCCGAATCTAAGTACCAAGCCCAAACTCTTGCCCCTGGGCTTGGGCTTACCTCTCTCCCAAAAAACCCAACCTGATCTAGTTCGAACTTTTCATGGGAGCCCATTAGGCTTAAGTCGGATTTTGCCCGCACGAACCACAGCCCGACTAAAATTACACCCTGGGAGGAACCTGATGAAACAATACTGAACAAGCTGATGGATTCATTGGTTAAAAAAAAATTGGCCGGTACCTTCAGCCTTCAAGCTTCAGAAAATCATGAAGCTTTTATTGATATGCAGGCTTTTCTGGGTTTGGATGATATTCCAGTGCACACGTTATTTTGTTTGATATTTGTTTGATAAAAGTCGCAGTGGTAAAATTAGTATCGCATAATTTAATTCCACCAAAATTAAACGTGAGTTTGTGTAGACTATTATCTAATTTTATCCAAATTAAATATAATAAAAAATTTATAGGTAAATGTTTGTAGTGTCAAGAATAATATTAAAAATTAACAGATATAATCTTATTTGATATTATTCAATCTCACTCAAATTAAACATAAGTTTGTTTAGTTCGTTATCTAATTCTACTTAAATCAAATATAAAAAAATTACTACTCCCACATTATTGTTCTCACATTATTGTCAATTCATACACTAACCTCATCTCATTATTAATCTCATCTAAGTTGTACTTGTTCTCTTATATTTTTTGCCATTCTTCTCCATTTCTTCAACTGTTGTAGTCTCTCTTGTTTTTTTTATTATAACTGCTGTTTTTTTTTTATAACTTCTATTTTTTTTTTATTTACAACTTTTACTGTCTTTTATTTTCTTCACTCTCTAACACTGTTGTGCAGCATTTTTTTGATTCCAACATTTTTTTTTCAACAATTTTTTTACTCACACTTTTTTTACTCAATTTTTTTAATTCACTCCTTTCTTATTAAACTATACTATTGGTACATATTTGTTTCACTTTTTTTTACCAATTTTTTTTTTTTTGCTTTTTTACTCACGTCGTTATTATTAACCTATTGCTACACTTTTAATTTTCTCTATTTGTTTTGCCTCTTTCTTTTTTTTCCTACCACGCCAAACACTGTTTTTTAAGTATATATATATATATTTTTTGTAAGACTACTAACGCAGATTTTTTTTTTATTACATTATCAAATATTTATTTGCTAACAAACTTTTTTCTTCTTCTTCTTCTTCTTTTTTTTTTTAATTCATGTATAAGAACTCTTTTCGAGACGGTTGCCTTGCCTTAGTCTCAAAATTTTAGATATTGGTCATTGCTACGGTCTCGATCTCAAAATTTTGAATTTTCTTCATTGGAGATTTTTTTTTTTTAATTTTGGGATTTCAGACCTTGGTCATTACTTTGCCCCTAGTCTCGAAATCTCAAACTTCGACCGTTAGAGATTTATACTTCGCCCTGGTCTCGGGATTTCAGACCTTGGCCATTGCTGTACCCTCGGTCTTGAAATCTCAGACTTCAAGTATTGAAAATTTGTACTTTTTCACCATCTCGGAATTTCAAACCTTGGCCGTAGCAATGACCAAGGTCTGAAATTCTGAGACTCGAGCAAAACATAAATCTTTAATAGCCAAAATCTAAAATTTCGAGATCGGGGGTGCAGTCTCGGGATTTCAAACCTTGGCCATTATTACGCCCGCAATCTCAAAATCTCGTACTTTGATCGTTGGGGACTTGGGCTTTGTTCTAGTCTCAGGATCTTTGACTTTGTCCATTGCTACGCCCAGAATCATGGGTTTCACCTACTAGGGATTTTTGCTTCATCATACTCTTGAGATTTTAGACCTTAGCCATTGCTACACCTCTAGTCTTAGAAACTCAGACTTTGGTTGTTGGGGATTTGTGCTTTGCCCTAGTCTTGAAATTTCAAACAATGGCCATTGTTATAGCCATTGTTAGCTTAATACCATTGAAGAATAAGCATAAAAGGTTCTTAAAGATATGAACAAGGTAAATGCGATGGACCTTTCACTATTGAAAAATTCTCTTGATGAATTTTTCAGAATATTCAATTGTACAATTGTTCTCAATCTTATTCTGCACAGAAAGCTTCCAGAGAGTCGTTGACACGGTTGTTGACAGATGATAACAGTCTCTTTTTTGTGCTAAAGTCTAGAAGAAGGAGAAATTTAATGGAACTCAAGTCCTTCAAGAGAAACTTGTATAAATTGATTGAAGAGAAGCTCAATAAAAATAAGAGCTAAAAATTCTAGATGCTGATAAGAAAGATTTCGCGTTCCTATTTTTTAAGTAAGAAAAAGAGTTGTCCATACTGTAGACAGATGTTTCAAGTCTGAAAGAAGAAATCTCTACTATTAAAAGTTCTCAAGTTCAGAGTGGTGCGGATGTTGAATTCTTGGAAAAAATAAAAGAGCTACAAGAAGCAAGTTGCAAAGACTTGATTGATTTCAATGTTATCCCCTAGACTTTTTTTGAAATTATATTTTTATTATGCATTAGACATTTTATTTTTGAATAAATGGATTTTCTTTTTCTTTTTATTATTTTTAATTCTGTCAAGAATCAAGCTGACATTTTGACTTATTCTATCAAGAATAAATTGAACACAAATACCTTCTTTGAAATAATTGAACTTGAAATAAAATTTTTAAGTTATCTATTTACCCAAAATGGGATCAAGTCAATTATACTTTTTTTTTGTGTCGTTTACATTTTAAATTCATGTGGATCAGGAGTAACATTCAGTTTGAGTAACATTCAGTTTAGGCTTATGCGTCAAGGAGTATTTATTTATTTTTTTGTCTTTTCAAGAATAGTATCGATGTAAACATTTTCTATTGATGGGTCAAACTCTTAAATCCTCTTGGGAAACCAACTTCTAAGCACTATTAAAATAACCTTCTTGAACCACTTATGACATATCCTACTTAGAAGTGAATTTATTTCCAGTTCAATGGGTAGCGCGATAATTTACATTCTCTTCGCAAGCACTAAGTCTCCTTTTTAAAAAAATCAAATGCAAACTTTCTTGTTAAATGCTTTGTAAAGGCAAGCTTAATAATATTCCAGATGTTGTTGCGCTTCTACACTCTTCTTATCAAGTGTTTTTAATTCTTCAAGACGTAGATAAGCATTCCCTTTATTAGTGAAACCTTCTTAAATGGCAATCCTCATATATGGAATTTGGCATTCAAGATGAAGAACTGCTTCAACCTCATATACTGATGCATAATGAGTAGTTCGTGTAAAGAACTGATTTTAGATCACGGAGTTGACAAGAAAATAATAGAAGACGTGTTATCGGATTTAGATTATGATTATGTCGAGGTTAAAGAACTAAAAAGGTAAACCTAAAAATGAGAATTCGAGGTAAACTCTTTTTAAAGAAAATCTGACATTTTTCATAATCTTCTAAGTTCAACAAATTTACTAGTGTTACCCTAAAATAACTCTAATTTCAAAGAATAAAAAAATACGTATGAGTTCGAAACTCGAGAAGAAAATATACTCATAAACCTAATATCCCTTAACTTCTAATAATTATACTTTTAACTGCAAACTTCTGAATAATTACACTCTTGATCCGTGACACTAACAATCGTAATAAGTTACAATTTTCATAAGAAAAACACTTTAGTCTCACATAAATTGTTCTCAAAATTCTGGAAGATTTTAATTTTGATAATTACACATAAGTCCCTCAAATCTTTATAGTTATATGAAAGTTTCTGAGATATTTATCAATTACTTTTTTTACAACCAACATCAATAAATATACAAAAAAAATGTATAATGAATACACATATAACATCTAAGCATGACCAGTTAGAGGTATGTGCAAAAATATTTTATCAATTCAATAAATAAATAAATAAATAAGTAAAATAAAATAAAATAAAATAAAATAAAATCAAATTAAATTCCAACTTCTAAGACATAATCTTTTTGCTTTCAAGACTTATAATAATAATAATAATAATAATAATAGAACAAACTTTAAATTGGCCCAACTAGAATTAATTCTACCCAACCATTTTTCATGAACTTGAATAGGCCCAATTAGCCTAATAACCTAATCTTGAGCCCAACTAATTAAAAGACCCAAATCTATAACCTAAGTCTAATTCTTAGAAAGTAGCCCACAACCCAACCCAACACATATTTAAAGCCCAAACAAAGCCTTCTATGTATATGTATATATTTTTATTGTCAAAAATTAAAATTTTAAAAATTTAATTTTAAATAAAATAATATGTCCATATGGTTCACATTAATTAATAAAAACAACATACATTCAAGTTTCCAATTAAAAAGTCTATTTTAAAGAATTGTACAAAAAGACTTATATTGACGCATATTCTTGATGTAATTAAATTCAATTATTATAATAGCATTATAAATTATAAAAAAATTAAAGTACAAATCACAAAAATATTAGATTAATTCAATTTCATAGAAAAAGTAATCAAATTTATACATTAAATTAATTTTGAGCACAATTTTCTTGAGCAATGTGGTATTATTATATCATCAAACCTTTAATATATCAAAATAATGCAATTAAAATTCAAATTTGGAATCCAAATCAGCCTTGGCCGAAAACCCTTTTCTTGGGGTTGGAAAATGTAAGGAAAGAAAAAGAAAAGAAAAAAATAATCATAGATATATTCTTATGATCTTTATAGTTTGGCTCAACAATAGGTATTAGAACCGTCTTTGATTATGTATGATTTTATCATGGATTCGGATAAATTTAGATTGTACTAACTCGGTTTTGTAGGTAATCTAATTCTGATTTTTAATGGTCATTATTTATTTTGCATGTTTGATTGCATAGTTTGAACGTTGATTATTAATTTTTTAACTATAAGTGTTGATCGTGGTAAATTGATTGTAAACTATTCGGAGACATAAAATCAATGTATAAATTAATTGCTTTGCAATTTTTATTTTTTTTTATTTTATGTAATCGAAAAAAAAAATAGAGAAAAAGTAATCCAATTAACATGGAAGAAAGGTTGCAGAAGTTTAAGGCTGCGGCAGAAGCATCACCCATGGAACTTTATCAAAGCATGTGATTTGGATTAATAACTACGGGTGGAACTTTATCAAATCATGTGATTTGGAATGGCTAATGATCACCATGGGTCCACGTGGCTTTTATCATGAAAGCAAACTTTTGTAATTATCAAGCCATCTGTATGATTTTCATGATAAAGGAATGCACTAGAAACAAAATCAAAGCCTTGCAGTCCCAAACGGAGCCTTACCAAGCATGATGTTTCAAGTCTAATCATGAATTCTAGTTGGAATTGGATTGCATTAGCAATTTTTATCCGAATTGTGCGAAAATAAAAAAATTGTCCAGCAATGTAAAACCTGCAGCTATCAATAAGTAATTAACAGCCCAGCGGCATAGCAGGAAGAGCGCGCGGCAGGGCGGTGTGGTGCGATGCGCGTGCGGTGGGGCAGTAGTGGTGCGTGGTTAGGCGGTGATGGCAGTAGTTTTTTAATGGGACTATAATTTGCAGAAGCTGAGGATTACAAAGTTTCTAATTGGCAACAAAGTTCCGACAGAATTAGAAAACTAAAATTTTATTTCTGACAGAATTGTAGGTTTTCTGAATGAACAATAACTCTTTGGCTAAAAAGTTATAGATCGACCATAAAAGTCGAGATTTAATGCATTTATTTATTTAAATGCATGGATGCTTTTATTTCGATTTATTATTTTGTGTGCATTGATATAGAACTGTTCATTGCATATCGAGCATACTTCGTATAGGTTGTTAGAATCCTATTGAGTCTCGGCACATGTTGTTTGAATTCATGTTTTTCCGATGTTAACAATGAAACCATGTTATGAAAGAAGTTGAGGGTATTTTGATTTTATTTTTGGATTGCTCAAAGAACTTGATTCTATGTATATTTTTGTGAATTGTATTGAAAAATATAATTACAAGTTGGAAGTTGACTGGGTCATGTAATCATGGTCTTAGTATACTGAATTCTTGATCTTTTGGTGTTGTAGGCCGTAAGGCCATAAATTCTATGTTTTTAAATGAATGGAATGTCTTTTATTCTTGTGTAAGGTTTTTGAGATAAGATTTTCATTATATTTCAATGTTTTGAAGCTGGTTTTAGTGTTAAAATAAAGTTTAAAACCTTTCTTTTCTCAAGAAGTAGTTGTCGAATTTTTGGATATGTAAAACAGATTTTTCGAGTGGGCTCTCGGGTAGGTGACCGCTTGAGTGGTCTTTGGTCCACTCAAGCAGTCTACTACCTAAGAAGGGAGTGTTTTGGCTGTGTTAAGTGGCCGCTTGAGTGGTTTTAGGTTCACTCAAGCGGGCTCACTTGGAATGGGTCTGAATTTTTGTTTTCTACGTATAAATGTATCTTTTTCATTCGAGCTCTGTTTTGGGACCCCCTTGTGTTCAAATTGAAATTCCAAGGGTCTTATTTTCAATGATTTAACTCTCTTTTTAAAAATCATTTTGTGGAAATAATTTTGATTTGAATAATGGAAGTAAATTTGGTTTTTCATATAAGGTTTCCAAATGGTATTGATAAAGCTTGTTGGTAGATTGTAGTTTTATGTTCAATGGAACCCCTTTAGTCATTCTTTAATCATTGGGTCTATTTTATGAACTTTTCGTGGGTTGTTCACGTGCTTCGGGTTTGGAGGCGTGACAGGTGCGACGACGATGGTAGTTTAGCGACAGCGGCTAAGGTTTGGAGAAAGGAAGCGGTGGGGAATGGGAATGCAATGGCAGTTAGGGTTATGCTAATTTGAATTCCTAAATAAACATGGATTAATTATACACAAAATTCAAAATCTGGTAGATGCTAAAATGGTAAAGATATGGTTTTAAAATACTATAATCAAGGGATATTTTTCACTTATTTAGGAATTTCTCATAAATGACGCCACCCATATAGCAACCATATATAGATAATTATGTCACCCATATTAAAATCATATATAGATACACCCAAAATTAATAGAGATATTTTAGTCCTCCCATTTTGTTAATTTAAAAAATAGGATTAAATGCAACAAAAAAAATGATAACATGACTAAAACTCTTATAATATCTAAAAACAGGACAAATTCTCAAATAATTTTAAAATTTTCTATATACGAATGCCATAATTTTAGTTTCATCATATGGAAATAAAAATATTTTATTGTTTTCACTGATTTTAACTCTATATGCAATTCAATTCAAATGGTAAGCAATTATAGGCAAACTGGTATAGTTTATGATATGCACCCATTTGCAAAACATTAAAAAAATGCAGCATAGAACACTCTTCAAAAAAATATAAAATAATCAATGTGTTTGGAAACCAAATCTAGAAAATATCCAGTACTCATTTCAAAAGAAAATGTACTAGGTGACGTACTCTTAAAATTTCTCACATCTTAGAAAATATCCAATACTCATTTCAATTATTGCAATATCACTCAGGGCGATTTATATAGGCAAATTTAATTTATTTTTAATATATATAGTTAGTTTAATTTATTTTTAATCATATAATTATTTATAACTCGGAGTGTTATACATTACAATCATATAAGATTTAGAACTCTTTTTATTTATATTTTTTACTTGATGCGGAGTTTTTTTCTAATGTGTTCTAGACCTGGGTATATTAGAAAAATAATTTTATTCATACTTTGTGTCTTTATCAGATTAGGTAGCAATCTCAAATTACTGGGGGGGAGGAGAAGGGATCAAATTTTCCCTTAGACTAGGAAACTAATTTCACATGGAATGTAAAATTAGATATCACATTCCTATTCAAACACAATCTAAATGATGAAATTATATATATGAACCTAAAATCACATTTTATTTCTCCTCAAGATTTCAGTGATTGAAACTAGGTATTAATTAAAGTGGATCCAAAATTTATGTGAGTGGAAAATAAACTATAGAGTAAAAAATAACTTGTATGTGATTTTATTAAAGAAAAGAATAGGGAAAGAACAACTTAAAAATGTTCTTGCATGGCAAGGAAGCACAGAAGAAAGGGGGTATCAGAAAATAAATTTCCTGTAACTTTCATGTACTGTTTCACATATGAAACCATCGGATTCACCTTCTTTCGTGTTCCATGGTTAATTTGCTGAACAAAATTAACGCAAATAAAAAACTACCTGTATATATATAAAGTGATACTGTGAAATGCATAATGGCCGGTTTCGGATAATTACTTTTTTTTTTTTTTGTTTATTTTTATTTTTAGTAAGTTTTTTTTTCATCGTTTAGTCAAATTGTTATAATTTTGATTGTTCCCATCAAAATGAGCTCAAACTGTAAAATCGTTTGATCAAAACATAAAAAAGTTCAGAAAATACAAAAATAAGTCAATAACCTAAATTTTATATTATTGATTTTGCCTTTAATAAGTTTTTTTAATCTTTTGATAAAAATTTTTTACTTTTTAGTTAGGTTCATTATATCGTGTCAATTTGGAAAGTAAAAAAAAAAAAAGGCAAAAGATGAAAAGATTTAAAAAGGCCAAAAAATAAGCAAAAATTTAGCCCAAACATTACCAATTTATATTAGTAGAGAAAAAAACATGGAGTGGGACATAAGGTGCAACTGCTCTATTTTCTTGGTAAAAGTTGTTTTAGCCACTATTCTCAGTGCTTTTTGTTGTTCTTTTTTTACAACTTTTTAGATTTGAAGATTTGCAAGAAAAAATAAATATTATCTTTTTTACCCAATCACTTGTTTAGATACATAAAGTGGAGAGAAAATATGGGAAATGATGAGATTTAATTATAACATATTTGAAAGCGGTGCCAACATAGATGCACCTTAACCCTCTTTTTGAATTTATTCCAAAGTTGAGATATTTGTATAGAGAAAAAATTGTCTTAAATGTTCATATTTTATAATGTCAATGACTCAATAATATCTCCTCAAAAATACTTGTATTAAGAACTATTCATTTAAAATAGTGTTAATTTGATAAAATCATATAAAACACTTTTTTCTTAACTTATTCCGTACTTATTCAAAAGAAATGAAAAAAAAAAACTAAAACTTTTTTTCTTCTTTTATTTTCTCTCAAGACTTAAGTAATCTCTTTTTTTTTTTTTTTTTTCTTTTTTCTCTCATAAGTTACCAAACGAACTGTTAGGATTTTATTTTTTGGAAATGCAATGAAAACTTATTTGGCGTTCCTAAAAACAGTTGTTGCACAAATATGAAAACACCAAAAGGAGATTTTTAAAATTTGGAAACTTCATATTTTCATGCTAATACAAAAATAATATCAAGCTGTGTTTTAGGAAATGGGTACATAGGCCTTGTTTGGCAACCGGCTTTAAGTCGATTTTAAGCTAACTTATTGTCTTTTTACTTGAAGTTCAAAAACTCAAAAAATCTCGTTTGGCAACTCAAAGACTTTTAGCCTTTTATTCTTTTTTCTTTTTATATAATTTTTTAAATATCATAACTTTTATTATACATATCTATTTTTTATAAAAATTATAATTTTAAAATCTACTCGTCAAAATCTATAAAACAAGATCAATAGTAAATATAAAATTATTTAAAAATAAATTTTAAAAAATTATAACAATTTTAAGTCAAGATTTTTGCCTTTTGACATAAAATTAGCTCTACGATTTACCAAACGTTTTTTTTGCTAATTTAGCTTAAATTTATAAGCAAAATGCGTGACTTAAAGTTAGAAAAGGTCATAGTACCTTCCTCCTTTGTAACCTTCGCCTATTATTTTCTGTTTCTCTACGTAAATTAGTGGGCAAGTCATAAGATGTTAAAGGAGAAGGGAATAAAGTACTAAATTCATGTTTGGGGTAGGCCTTGTTTAAAATTGTTCCAAAATTCAAACTAGTTGCATGGCTCTAAACAAAAAAAAAAAAAAAAAAAGATAAACTAAAATCAAAGAAATAAAATTATCAATTTTATTTTAGGTTAAAAAAAGAGTAGCACTCATCATGTGATCGGCACGGGTCCTATATATCTTTTTTACACGTCTTTTATTTATTTATGTATTTAGTGAGTGTTGTGCAAAAAAGTCCAAAATAATCACAAATAAATAAAAAAAAAATAGATTTTACGTGGTTCGACAATTTACCCATATCCACGGGCAGCAAAATTCAATATACAGAAAAACGATTACAAATCACTCGATACACCAATAATCTGAGACTACATTCATATTTATATGAGAGAAAAAGAAATATAATCTAATCAAAACTTGTGCCAGTCGAGTTCAAAACTAATTAAACTTGTGTAAATTCACATTTTTCAGAACTTTTCAAAAAGTCAAATTTAGTAATTATGATAAATTAGGAGTCTATTCCAACTTAAATAGAATTTGAACCAAAATTTCTAACAATCTCCACCTTGGCGAGAATCCATATCCCAAATAAATCAACATACCAAAGCTGCCACTAAATGCACTAAAAATGCCCAAATTTCTAAATCAAACAAATTAACAGATAAAATTTACATCCACATGCGCTTTGTGGTGCCAAACTCACATAAGATGACCAAAGTTTCAAATCAGATATATTGGCAGCTTAGTGCTGCGACCAGATGCGTCCAAAGACGCCATACACTCGTAGGTATTCAATACTTTGACAAATTGGTCAAGTTCAAAAAATGTTGAGACTTGACCTTACTCTTATTAGACTTCTTACAAATTGTAAGTATTCCACAAAAATAGAAAATAACCAAGGTGAGGAATTAATTAAAGTTCATATTCTTCTTTTGGATAACATTGAATGGTATTAACCATGTTTGACTGCCAAGAATGAAAATTGGGACAAGGGAAATATGTAATGAGAGAGGTTTCTATTAGCTAAATTTCTAGCTTTTATATAGCTTATAGTTAAAAATATTTGTGAGATCCGACTTCTTTTAATTTTGTGATATATATTTTCGATATGTTGTATATTGCTTTAATATTATAGAAAAACATGTTTCTATGTGTTTTATACATGTGTTAGTTTAGTTGTGCATGCTAGTTTCGATCTCGGTCCTGTTTCGGCATTATGACAAAAAAGTAGAAAACTTTTCTGGGTAGGACCGCTCGATTGGTCTTTATACTGCTCAAGCGGTCTGTTTGGCGTGGATTTTATAAAATACATGAGTGGCATTGGGTTTTGGACCAAAGCTTGTTGCGAAAACTTCTTCCTCTCTTCCTTGAAAGACCAATAAAACTCTCTACTTTTTCTCTAGCTTTTGGCTTGGTTCGGGCCTGGTTCTTGGCATGAAGATAGTTGATCCTTGTTATACGAGCCGTGAGCTTCGTATTCATCCGAATAGAATCTTATTTTGGGGACTTCAATTTCTCTCCGTGTTTAAAGCGTCGAGTTTTTTTAACTCTTGGAGGTAGAATTCTAAACTAGCTTGCCTTAAAGAGGTGATACATGTGATTATGTGCATTTTTACTATTTTAAAATGCTATAAATGTTGAACTTTAGGTTTAAACCGTGTTTGGTGGATAAAAAGCATGTTAGGCTTTTGTATGGTTTATTACAAAGTTGGTGGACGTATGCGTGTGTGGTTCTCAAAAAGAATGAGTTTTAAAAATCGAAAAGATTTATGTATATGTTGTGAGAACATAGTTTTGGGAGGTGTGGGGCTAATCCTTGGGGTTAAGCCGTGGTTTCATCGAGTGATTCATGAATGCGTGCCTTTAAATATTCGCACGTGGCTATGTGCTTCTCATAATGTGTAACATTTATGCATGTGAAATTGGGATTCGATTGCTCTTGCGGTGAAAGATTGTAAAGAATTGCTTAAATGGGGCAGGTACTGCACTGAAGTATAAGATCGTGAAGAATTGCATAATTGGGGTTGAGATTGGTTTTGCGGTGAAAGATCGTAAATAATTTGCATAAGTGGGTTTATTACTTATTCCTCGGTGGAAGGTCGTAAAAGAGTTCGAGGTGTGTAGAAAACATCGTAAGTTGTGGAAACCTAGTTGGAATGCAATGTGCTTCGTGTGATTATTGAACCATTAGTGTTATCGAATTATATGAAAACATGAGGTTTTAAGAATGGAAAACCATTTTGAGACTCGTGTACTCGAGTTATTTATATAATCTTATTGCATGTTATATTTTTAATTCATGCTAGTATTTTTTCTATTGAGTTTTAGTTCACGCTGTGGGATTTGAAAACCTTTGAAGTGAATTTGATCGCGAGGAGCGATCTTGAGGAGCTTGGAGGTGGCGGAAGACTAAACTTCTTAGTTTTTTTTGGTTTTGGATTATGTATATGATGTCCTATATTTTGGACCTAAAACATATGCTTTATAAGCCATGAGGCCTTGATATTCATGCATGTACATTGTATGCTTAGAAGAGGGATCGTGGGTTAGTTGTATGTTTTCATAATTATATAAAATGGTTATTGTTTTTGGTTGGTTTTAATATTTTACATCAACTTTTGTGCCCCGAGTGAGGATTTTGAACCTCATTTTAGCGTGTTTTAGATGGCTTAGCTGTGCCTTGAAAGCTTTCAAAAACTGTTAGAAAATGGTTAAGTGTTGGGTGTGAAAATTGGAATTTTGAAAAAAGGTCCAGAGCCAGACCGCTCGAGTAGTCTATCGAGCGGTTGAACCTCACTCTCAGTTGTTTTGCAGACTGAGGAAAAAACAGTGTACATGCAAGGACCGCCCGAGCAGTCTTTTGACCGATTGAATGGTCCGAGCAATTTTCTAAAAATTTTGTTTGTTTGTTTGTTTTAAAGTTTGGCTCTTGGGGACTGAAACCTCATTCTTTTGGACTATTCTTTTACATAAAATAAATTCTCAGATGTGCGTTTTTCAAAGGTTTTAGGTTCACCTTCGTTTACGTTCTTTGATCCGTTTGGGCTCAGGTGATTTTGATGGATATCGGTATCGCAAAATAGGTTTTCTTAGGTGGTTCACGTGACCCAAATTTTGGGGCGTGACAACTTAGCATCAGAGCTCTGGGCTCGAATACCCAAGAGTCACGGGAATGATTGCATCACCCTATGAGGATGGTTGCGCGTGCTTGATTACATGTAATTAAATGTTTTGATAACATAATGATGATAACTTGTTAAGCATGAGGATGCCATGTATACGTGAGCATGGAGGTTGGATCTTAGGATTGATTAGTCTTGCCTTCAAGCGTTTGGATTAACAAACTCGAAAGCTGAGTTAGAAATGTGTTTGGCCGATGTACTTTCTAAAAAGAAATCTAAGTAGGTTACCCAAATTGACTCATCACTCTTGATGGTACTCCTCGGTACATGGAACTTGTATACATGATCTTAAATGGCTAAGTGTTAGCATGATTATGTGACTTATATCTGTAATAATATGATGAGTTGAATCTTATGTTGTTATGTTCTATATTATTTTTATATAGTAGTGATGTCAGCACGGAGAGGATGAGGCTGTGGTCAAGGTTGTAGTCGTGGTTTAGGCCAAGGGGATGTGTCAATTCCTAATGCTGGGGATGCTAATGCTCCCCAAGGACTAGTAGACGGGGTAAGATTGCTACATAAGATTGTAGGTTCCATCCGTCAGCTAGCTAAGGCCGCTAGGGGAGGAACAAGAATATCAGAGCCGAGGGCGACTGCTACGATGCATGAGTTCCAGCATCTTGACCCTCCTACCTTTGTTGGGGATCCCGATCCCAAGGTGGCCACAGAATGGCTAGAGCTTGTGACAAGGATCCTTGATACATTACAGATTGTCGAGGGCAATTTGAGAGTTACGTTCACCGCTTTTTAGCTGAGGGACGATGCCCATGAATGATAGAAGTTTGCTAGAATGGTTATGGAAGGTACGTGGGATGCTTTCATGAAGGTGTTCCTAGAGTTATACTTTCTCGAGTCCTCGAGCGATCTCTATCGTGAGGAGTTGTTTTCTCTCACCCAAGGAGCATTGAGTGTGGTACAATATGAGGTGATGTTTACAAGTTTGTCTCGCTTCGCTTAGGATTCCATATCTACTGACAAGCTACCCTCAAAGAGGTTTGAAAGGGGTCTGAGGCCCACGATCAAGGAACGGGTGGCAAGATTGAGACTACGTGTCTTCACAGAGCTGGTGGAATCAACAGTCACCATTGAGAACACGTTGAGTGAGACTCGTAGACCTAGGGAGGTCATGGCATCGCATGGTGGAATAGAGGCACAGTCAGATGGGTGTTCCAACAAGAGGCAAAGGTCCTTTAGCCCTGGTCCTCATCCTCTTGGGTCACAGCAGCAGTTTCCTGCACCAACACCCTCAGTGGCTTCATCTGGAGGGTCGGAGCGAAGGGAGCTCATTTGTTTCCAGTGCCAGCATCCAGGGCATCGTGCGTCAGATTACCTGTGGAAAAGGCAATTCTAGAGTTTGGTACTTGTTCAGTCTTAGGAGAGAGAGACGTTAGTCTATTTTGGGTGTGGCCAAGAAAGACATTTGCACAAGAATTGCCCTCAAAGAGGAGGTGTACAGAGCATGGCAGGTGCACTAGTTATTCAATCCGTACATGGACGACAGACTTATCGGTAGTCGCAGTAGTAGCTAGCAGCTCAGACTTCTAGGGTCACGAAAGGGGTGCCTCAATTCAGTTAATGTGGAAGCTCGTAGTGTAGGGTTATGGTAGACAGACCAAGGGACCACATAGCCGAGTGTATGCCTTCACAGATCCCAGTTTCTTCAAGGCACCGGTTGTGCCTGATACCTCAGCGACTACCTCAGTTATCAGAGATACTCTCTTAGTGTACAGTTCATGGGCTAGTGTTTTTATCGACATAGGAGCATCTCATTCTTTTATTTCATCTGGTTTTGCTTCTGCTTTAGGGTTAGAGATAGACTCATTTGGTTGAACGCTGTGTGTAGAAACCCTGGTAAGTGGGAACGTGGTGTTGGGACAAGTTTATAGGTCCTGTGAGTTAGAGGTCACTGGCCACTGTTTAGAGTTTGATTTTATCATTCTCAACATAACCACGTTTGATATCATCGTAGGGATGGATTGACTGACCACCTATCGTGCCTATATCGATAACGATCGACGAAGGGTATCGATTTGTACACCTGGGAGTATTTTTTTTGTTTTGCGGGTGATCGGGACGATGGTTCGGTGTCCATGTCTGGTGTTTCGCGAAACTAAGAAAACCTCAGTTTCCTCTTTTTTTGATCTCATGTTGGATAAGGCTATTAGGGTTCGAAGAGAGTTTTCTCTTGTGGTTTGTGACTATCTAGATGTCTTTCTTGACGATTTATTTGAGTTACCACCGAGTTGTGAGGTAGAGTTTTCTATCGATCTTGTTCTAGGAACCGTTCCTATATCGACGTCGTCTTATCGTTTTGCACAAGCAGAGTTGCTTAATAAGGGGTTTGTAAGCCTGAGTACGTCACCGTGGGGAGCTTCGGCTTTGTTTGCTAAGAAGAAATATGGGTCTTTGAGATTGCGTATTGATTATTGGAAGCTGAATTAGATAACAGTGAAGAACAAATATCCTATGCTGAGGATTGATGACTTATTCGATCAATTGAAGGGTTCCAGTTATTTTTCGAAGATTGTCTTGCTGTTAGGGTACCTTCAGTTGCGGATTAAGGAAGAAGACATAACAAAGATCGCCTTTCGAACTCATTATGGACATTACAAGTTTTTAGTTTTGCTATTCGGTTTGAAAAATGCACCTGCGACATTCATGGACTTAATGAACCACATATTTTGCCAGTATCTTGACAATTTTGTGGTTGTATTCATAGACGACATTCTTATCTACTCACCATCGAGGGAGATGTATGAAGAACATCTACGTATTGCTCTGCAGCTTCTGAGGGAGCATCGACTCTATGCGAAGTTTGAAAAGTATGAATTTTGGATGCCTGAAGTGAGATTTCTTGGTCATGTGGTATCAGAAGAGGGAGTATCCGTGGACTCCTCAAACGTTGATATAGTGATGAGTTGGGAACGACCAAAAAGTGTGTTTGAGATTTGTAGTTTTCTAGGTTTGGCAAGCTATTACCGACGGTTTGGCAAGCTATCACTGATGACTCACCATACGCGGAAGAGAGTCAAGTTTGTTTGGAGTGAGTCTCGTGAGTTGGCATTTCAGGAGCTGAAGAAAAGATTAACCAGTGCACCAGTGCTAGTTATTCCAGAGTGAGGTTTTGGTTACATAGTGTATTACGCTGTATTGCACGATAGTTTGGGGTGTGTCTTGATGCATGAAGGTAAGGTTGTGGCTTACGGATCTCGACAACTGAAGACGCACGAGCAGAATTATTCGACACATGATTTGGAGTAAGCATCTGTGGTTTTTACCTTACAGACATCTGTGGTTTTTACCAACCAAACTCTCAGCCTTCTCTCTAGCTTTTGGCTTGGTTCGGGCCTGGTTCTTGGCGTGGGGATAGTCAATCCTTGTTATACGCACCATGGGCTTTGCGTTCATCCGAATAAAATCTCATTTTGACGACTTTAGTTTCTCACTGGTGTTTAAAGCGTTGAGTTTTTTTAACTCTTTGAGATAGAATTCTAGACTAGCTTGCCTCAAGGGGGTGACACATGTGATTATGCGCATTTTTACCATTTTAAAATGCTATAAATGTTAAACTTTGGGTTTAAACCGTGTTTGGTGGGATAAAAAGCATGTTAGGCTTTTGTATGGTTTATTACAAAGTTGGTGTACGTGGTTCTAAAAAATAATGCTTTTCAAAAATTGAAAAGATTTATGTATATGTTGTGGGAACATAGTTTTGGGAGGTGTGGGGCTAACCCTTGGGGTTGAGCCGTGGTTTCATCGGGTGATTGATGAATACGTGCCTTTAAATATTTGCGTGTGGTTATGTGCTTCTCTAAATGTGTAACATCTATGTATGTGAAATTGAGATTCGATTGTTCCTGCGGTGAAAGACCGTAAAGAATTGCCTAATTAGGGCAGGTACTACCCTGCAGTGTAAAACCGTGAAGGATTGCATAATTCGGGCTAAGATAGGTCCCACGATGAAAGACCGTAAAGAATTTACATAAGTGAGATTAGTACTTATCCCTCGATGGAAGGCCGTAAAAGAGTTTGAGGTGTGTAGAAAACATCGTAGGTTGTGGAAACCTAATTAGAGTGCAATGTGCTTCGTGTGATTATTGAACTATTAGATATTATCGAATTATACGAAAACATGAGATTTTAAGGTTTGAAAACCGTTTTGAGACTCGTGTACTTGAGTTATTTATATAATTTGTGAATGCATGTTATACTTTTAATTCATGCTAGTCTTTTTTCTTTTGGAATTCGGCTCACTTTGTGGAGTTTGAAAACTTTTCAGGTGAATTTGATCGAGTGGAGCGATCTTGAGGAGCCCAGAGGTGGCGGAAGACTAAACTTCTTAGTTTTTTTTTTAATTTTGGATTATGTATATGATGTCCTATGTTTTGGACCTAAAACATATGCTTTATAAGCTATGAAGCCTTGATTTCATGCATGTATGTTGTATGCTTAGGAGAGGGACCATGGGTTGGTTGTATATTTTCATAATTGTATGAAATGATCATCACCTATTGATCAAAGGTTTGACACCCTAACAGTTCACAAAGCCTTGTTTCAGGTATCAAAGCTAGTATCGACACAAATCTGACAAATCGAATTTGTGTCGACACAAATCGGATTTGTGTTGACACAAAAGTGATCATCACTTTTGTTATCCGAAAGTTTAGGTCGACATAAATGGAAATTGTGTCGACACAAAACAACCGAGACCTCCTGTAAATTTTTAGTGTCGACCCCAAGACTAAATGTGTCAACACAAAAATACCGAGGCTGACTGCAGAATTTTGGTGTCGACCCAAAGTTCATATGTGTCGACACAAAAGTCCCGAGCCTGTCTACAGAATGTTGGTGTCGACCCCAGAGACCAAATGTGTTGTCACAAAAGAACCGAGGCTTCATGCAGAAATTTAGTGTCGACACCAGAGGCAAGTTGAGTCGACACAAATGGTCCCTCCGGATGCTGAAGTTTCAAACGAGTCGACATTAGATTCAAATGTGTCGACACCAGAATGTTGGAAGGTAGAATGCTGAAATTGTGTCGACCCCTCAGAAAATTCGTGTCGACCCAACCACTT